>JAQIXG010004303.1:0-13147 GCA_034700105.1 Oconnorella tubifera
TGGGGGGGGAGGTAGACAATTTCGAGCAAGTCTGAAAGTTCTACGAATAAAAATTGTGGGATGTTGCCCCACGTGGTCTCTGTTAATTTGGCGTGAGTAGAGGGGGGGGGGTTGATTCCCTTTATATTTGTTGTTGGCTAGTTTTCGCATGTATTGTGTTTTAAATTTTGTTTTTTTGAGATAGATTAGTGTAGTGTTACAGTAGTGTCAAAATGTTATTAAAATATACTCATAGTTATCATAAGTTAACATGTGAAGCATATATATACTATGATCTTATAAATGTGTAATAATATTATAATATAGGGCAATAATGGTATAATATAATAGTTATATAATTATATAATAATTATTATTTTTACTATAGTTACATTAATTAATAATTATAAAAAAGTCTATATATTATTTTAAAAAGCTCCAATCATTTTTAATAATTCAAGTAATTACATTCAAATGTAATCGAATTATTAAGTTACTCGAATTATTAAGCCTAGTTTAAACGAAATCACATTTATTTCGTTTATACCAGGCTTAAAATTTAGAAAATATTTTAAATTACACACAAGCTTTAATCCAATTGTTTTTATCAATTAAAAATTTAATCGTACAAAATCAAACCCAGATTCATTTAGGTTAAATTTGACCATAATTTTGTGTTATTTTAGAAATGACTGAAATCAATGACTACTTTAAACAAACAAACTGACTAACCGCAGTTTTAAGAATACTTCAATTAAGTGGCGCACCCACCTACCCACCCACTCCCTTAACTTCCCATCCCCCACCACACACTCCAACCCCTCCCCCCCCAAACTCTCCACATCCCCCACCACACAATTCCTGTCGGCTTGGAGTTTTTTTGTAGGGCGAACTTTGTAAAAATTAAGAATACACAACACGAGCAGGTGTTTTAGTATGTTTCACTTGAATTTTTATTCTCGATATATTTTAACTGAAAATACAAGTAGTGATTCACAAAAGCGTGTGATTTTACGTAATGTACACGTATCGCTTTGACTTTATAACATAAAACGTAACGCGTTACGTAATATGTATGAAAATAGTAAATAGTGCGTGGTTAATTTATATAATGTGTTAACTTTTCTATATTTTCTTTAGTTAGCTTTTCCTGATAATAAATAATATACAAATCAAAATCATCTTGCTCTCCTAACCTCTAATCTAACCCTAAACCGGACACCTTAACCCTAATCCTAACATATGAAATCTTAAAGACGAATATTCTTTCACTCTCCACTCATTTTTTAATGCTAAAATTACACCAAATAAACGTTATTTTCAAGTGCTATTAACTATGGCTACAAAGTGTTATTAAGAAATCTGAAATAAATTGTTATTTACAAACGGATATCCGGTTTTGGAATTTGATTAAACATAATATTAAGTGGTCGAATAATAAGATCATAAGTTTCATTTTACAATAGATGGATACCGTGGTTTATCTTTCAATAAGTTAATCTATTAATAAGTAGGCCTATTATATTAATAAAATTTCTAGTAATCCTGTAATGCTAGAAACTTATTATTAAATGCTATATACTCTGTAAGCCTGCTTATTTATAAACAAACTAATATGTTATTAATTTCATTGTTGATTTCAAATATCGCTTAACCAACAACATATTAATAAAATAGTTAAATATTCTGCTAAAAACTAATTTGTTTTGATCTAACTCAAATATTCATATAATATCCAGCTATTCTTTCACTTTTAGTGTCAAATAACAATTTTCGCAGCACATTATTATATTTCTTGAGAATTTGTTATTTGAGCAATAATAATATATTTATCATGTTTCATACAAACAGAACACATGCCTAGATAAGTTTATTAGAACAATTTTAGTTAAATCTGATGCTTGCAGTTAGCTAATTCGCCTTTTGGCAGGTTAATTTAACTCGCTAAAATGTTAATTTGATTCGCCAAAATCTTAATTTAACTCGCCAAAATGCTAATTTGATTCACCAAAATCTTACTTTAATTCGCCAAGAAGTTGAGTTAATTTAACTCGCCTAAATGGCAAACGAATTATATTTTCCCGCAATTCAGTTATAAACTTTCTCGAAAGGCAAAATTGAATTTGCCAGTTAATCTAAATTTTCTAAAAGAATAAAGTACTAACAAAAGCTGAATCATCGATGACTTGTCCAGTTTAATTATTATTTTAACGATGACTTGCATTAATTTAAATTTGTCGATTATTTAAAATGAGCAGCAGGTCAAGTAGCATACAATGATAAACCTGGGAAAAGATGATGAAATTTTTACAAGTTTGAACAAATTGGGAAAAGGATATTTAATATTTGTTTACATCTGATTACTTTAAGTGGCCATATTGTGTAGATAAATATATAGTACAATTCGATTGCTATAAAGTGGTGTGAGATTTGTTTAATTGCTGATTGCAACATAAGAGTGTTATATTTCGCAAGGTCTTATTTATATTTAACCTTGATTATGATGTCATTTTAATTGACCTATAATTGAACCAGCAGAACATAATAATAATAATAATATAGAAAGTTTTATTTCTTAACAATCACAAAACAAAAATTATGCAAAATAATTCGATATATTTGCTAGTATAAAGTATTTGAAACAAACATAAAATATGTACATGTCAAAATAACATAAACGATTTGTGTTATGAGTTAGGTTTAGGGTTAGGATGTGATTTAAGATTTAGGGTTAAATAGTAGTCACATACATATGTTTTACAAAATTGTTTTAATATATCACTAACAATCAGTTAGAAAAAGGTGTTGAAAAGTTTATAAATGATGTAAGTTTTATAAAACTGAAACAAAATAAAGTCTAGAAAGTTATTCACAAGTAGAGACTTGCAGATATTCAGTGCGACTGATATAAGCCGAGTCGAGGGATTCAAGAGATGGTGCCACAGTTATCATTTGTAGGGTGGCTCCATCTATTCTCTGATAAATAAATAAAAACCTTCGTGTAACATTACATATTATTACATTACATTACATATCATTACCCATACATAACATTGCATAACATTACATTATATATCAAAACATAACATTACATATCATGACTTAATATTACATATCATTTATAAATACATATCATTACATATCATAACCAATACGCAACATTACATAACATTACATAACAAGCACTGTATAACATTAAGTAGCATTACATAACATTACGTATCATTATATAACATTACATACCATTACATATTACATAATATTACATATTACATAACGTGATATGATAATGCTAGATCATTGATACTAGATTAGTTAGCTTTATATTATTTCCTGTTAAAGTCACATTTATCCAAGGTCATCTAATTACTAAGTGTTATAAAATACTTTTATCTTAACATCTAATATCCTTCTTGAGATTTATATGCATAATATCCTTGTAATATACATAATATAAAGTATATACATAATATACTATATAAAGAATACAGTATTTATACAGTATATATAAAGCAAATAATGAATTGTTTACAATGTAAACTTTTCGTGTTATAAACTATGTAATTATGAAGTTTTAACTAATTAATTTATGTGTTTATATACTTATCTATAAAGGTTATATAAAGAGTAATAAAATATACACTGGTTTCACACAAAAAAACTGGTGTTAATGCAAATACAATGTTCAAACGCGTATTATCGAAATATTCTTGCGTTAAAAAATGGTGTCTATAATTTATAATCTAAACTTTTTTATGTTACATTATAATCTATCTATTAAACCAATAAAAAATTGATGCCAATTTTATACAAGATAACACTTATTGCATTATATTAAATTTCTTTTATGTTTAAACTTAGCTATTAAGTCATTAAACTTATTGTTTAATTGTAATATTAAACTATAGTTTAACTCAATTAATTAATTAATTAATTGTTAAGATTTATAAAGGTAATAAATAAACTGATAATAACTACTAACGATATCATTATAATCATCTTCATAATCATAATCATCGTGATTGTAATCATTTGCACAGACGTCCAGGTATCCAGGATTATCATATGATGCAGACGCTTCACTTTGACTTCTAACCTTGGACTTAGGCGTTCCCCCCTTTACACCAAAAATTTGCGAAGAAATTTTTGTTAAATTCTTTCTAGCTTTCGCGGAGCTGCAAAAATCAAACTGAAAGTGTACAAATACGAATGATATATAGGAATATAAAAAATATAAATATAATTTTTATTAAATATATTTTTACACTCTGTTAACTTAATTTTTATTCGCAATACTTGTTTGAACTATTGTCTAAACTGTCTTTAACTGCTTTTGTTCTAGAAAAAAAATAATTGCATCAGAAATTCCTAATTTTTGACAAAAATCATATGACAACCTTTTTAACATTACGAATGAAATTATGATTTTTTTATCTAACTGCCTTTTTTAACGCTTTTTTATTAATAAAATCATAATTTTATTCACTAAGGGGCCCCCACCTACATCTACACCTCCTGTAAGTAAAAAAATTAACTCTATTATCCCCCCTAACAAACAGGGCCCCAATCATTTATCCAAAATTCAATAAATAAAAATAATGCAGTTAAAATGATAACAAACAATATCGAAATAAAATTTATGTCAAAATTTCGTGACATTCAATACCTCCATTTAATGCAATGACATCTTATGACAACAATCAGTATGATACTGAAGACAAGCACACAGACAACTAGAATTATCCACAGATACAAGTAGGAGGCTGACTGGGATGGGTTTATGTCTGGATTTAGAGAATTTGTAGATAGTAAAACATCGCAGTGGATTCCAGTAAAATCTACCAAACATCTGAATATAAAAGCACTAAATAAACAAACTTAAATATTATATATTAAATAATAATAACTTATTTATAAATAAGATATATACAGAAATAATGAGTTAAACTAATAACTACAAGTATCAAAATAACTACTCAAAGGAAATACTTAATATAAAAGTACTCTATTTCTAAATACTTTTAATTTTCATCACAAAATGCAATTAATTTACATTGAATTTAAATTGTTTATAAATGTTTTACAAACATGCATATTTGAGACTCAATAAGTTGAATGCAAGTGCCACCATTCAAACATGGCCAGCTACTAATACATGAGAGGGGTGTCGCCAGGGGGTCAAGTGGCGCCACCGTGCTGGAATAAAAGGGGGCAGGGGGGCGTACTGTTGTTTTTGTTCTGGTTGCAGTTCGCTGATTGCCTGCGAGCTCGAATTCTAAAAAAAGACGTCAAATTCTAAATCAACATTCGTAAGAAGAGAATTTAATTTTGTTACTCAACATTTAGTCCATAGATTTTTAATCTGCGACACCACTTATTTGGTCTATAAACATTTGGTCTATAGACATTTGGTCTAACCCCAACCATATACCTAACCCTAACCTTAATATCTACATAGATGAATATCTATAAACAAATTATAGTCATACCATTATATTTTTAAATACAAAATCAAAATTTAATTGAGATTCAATAGCAAATTGACTAACCACACTACTAAATACCAGCCTATAATGATATTAATTTTAATAGAAAGTAATGACATTTTAACCAACCTGTAATAGGATTAGTAGCTATGCAAGTTCGTTTGTCATTCGCTAGCTGTTTTGTATCAGGACAAAGACAATTAAATTGATTGTCTGAACTTTCTATACATATGTCGCTACAATTACCATTATTCTTACTGCAAGCGCCATCTGTCGAATGAACATAAAACCTTTAATTGTTTTTACTGTTGGCGCCATCTGTAAACTTCTATTTCACATATAAATAAAAGTAGAAAATACATTAAATTATGAAAATAAATAAATAACTAGAAAAGTTCACATATAACAAACTAAATACATCAATAACACATTAACACAACATTATTTTGTTTATATTAAATAAACACAATATTATTCAATTTTATTTTGAATAAAAGCAATATAAAAAGCAATATTAAAAAGCTTTTATTCAATAAAAGCAATATAAAAGTTAATATACAAGCAAATTCTAGTTTGAACAAATATATTATATAATAATGATATAACGATATATCCAGCCTACCTCGTGCTGGCTGAATATAAGGATCAGTTGATATAAGCAATCCTAAGGGACTGATGCCAGTTCTTATTTTAAATCTTGGTTCCCTCGCCTCCTTGCTGACATAAACTAGCCCCCCAGTGAATCGATCAGAGTCTGTGTAGTAGATGATAGAGCCTGTCACAGCCACTGATAGTGGACTATGGCTTGGACTTGAAATCAAAAATCATTTAAAAACAGATTCGTAATTTCATAATATAGCATAAAAATACTAATAAAGCAAACCAAGCTGTCAAGGCTCGTTGGCGAAGTGGTTATAGCACTGGATTCTAAATCGATCCAAGTCCAGGTTCAAATACCGGAGAGCTGACAATTTCTCTTACTTGCTGCACCATTTAGTAAGACGCTTAAATTGACAGCTACGTCTGAGACATCATTCGTATAATACGGTAATCCAGACATTAAACGTAACCTTAATCTTAACCCCGGATCAAATTAAGCTGAATAAAAATTGACCCTCATCTCTCCCCCCACCCTAATGAACTTAAATTTTAAAGTATAGATTAAAAAGTTGTATTAGAAGTAATAAAAATAAAAATAAAGTTTATGAACATTATTCCAGCTATTTTCATTGTAGACATGTCGCTGGCCCCTATTCTTCCTCGAATCTGACTGGTCCAATAAATCTTTTGTTCGTGCTGATCTATAAATAGATCTAGTACGCATTTATACAAGTCACTTGATTGGTCAGAACTGCAGCCAGTAGCGGAGAGGCTACAGACTGAAATGTGTGGATTGGTCCCACAATCAGAATAATAAAGACGACTGAAAAAAATCATTATTTTATCGAGTATTATTTGCTTATTTATAACTATTTACTTGTTTACTTATTTATTGTTTTAATGAGGTTAATCTTAGTGAATAAATAATTACAATTAGAGCATGATTTAACATATTTTAAGTGTTTACAGCCTACTGCTTAAGTTATGTGGCCTGTGAACTAAATAATATCATGAATAATTAATTAGGATTAGCATATATTTGAAGCATTAATAGCCCGCTGACCAATGTATCTTTAGGCTGCAGGATAAAGTGATTTTGGCCTGCAGGCTAAAGTAACTTTGGGCTGCAGGCTGAAGTAACTTGGAGATGCAGGCTGAATTAGCTTTAGGCTGCAGGCTAAAGTAGCTTTGGGCTGCGGCCCATTTTTTGTTACTAATATACAATTAAATATATAGATTAATTTTATGCATGATTTTAGTAAAAATTAATAAAAATTTACTGTTTTATAGGATCTATGGCTATTGCAGTAGGTCTGTCAAGAAGTTGATTATTTGCAAGATTTGATAATACAGTCACTTGTGATGTACCATCCAATCTAGCTACTACTATAGCATTCTGAAAATAAATTTGAAAATACACTTTATTATTTATCTTAAGTCATTCAATTTATTATCTTTATCGAAAAAATATTACATTTGAAATTACACTTGGTTTTTATTCAGTCTTATAACTTATCAACTTCATTGAATAAATGTTATATTTGAAAATGCGTTTGGTTCAAATATAGTACCGTAGTAGTAAAGATCAAACATTAAATTTGAACTTAAACGACACACCTTTTTTTAATTTGCTTGATAAATAATTATTATAAATAATTTACAATTATTTATAAATCTTCAAAAATCTAGGATAATAAATTGGATATAATGAACAACCTTTCTCTGATCTACCCAGTACAAATTTCTTGCAATCCAATCTACCGCCAAACCGCTAACATAGCCAACATCATCGTATAGAGTATGTCTAAAAAATTGACAGCAAAATGAAATCTTAAAATACCAGATCTTAAACATACAACATTGAATTATAACTATAAATATTTCTTTAAATTTTCATATTTTTAAACATTTCTGCAAATATATGTAACCAAAATATCCATTCCATCTAAATGATAAAAAAATGTATGCAATTCTATTCATTATCACATAAGTTAAAATCAATTTAAGCTTTTTGTTTTAATTTAAAAGTTAAATTAAAATGACGAAAATGCAAGCAAGCTAACAGTTTATCTGCTTGGTGAAGATTGAAGAAGCTAACTGTAGCCCTAGCCCCATCCTCTGTTAGATAACTGGCCAGATAGACATTCTCCTGAACGCTATCATAGGCCAGGGCTGTGATGTTATATCCAGGGTCGACTTTGATCAGATGATCAAATGTTTTGACTCCTACACCACTTGGTAAAATTCTTAGTAGATAATTCTTGTGGGAGACAATTAGACAAGGTTCCGACCATGATTCTAATCAATATCATCATTCTTATCATCATTCTTTAACCATTATCATCACTATTGTCATCATTATTTACATTCTTTAATCATCATCACCATTGTTATTAGTCAGCCACTTAGCTGACTGACTATCAGTCGGCCAGTCATTCTGACAATCAATTAATCAATCAATCAGTTAACCAGTCAGTCATCCGACCAGTCGGCCAGTCAGTCACTCATTCCGTCAATCTTGATATTCACTTACCAATGCATGAATGCTGATCCGAATGAAGTACTTTCCCCGCTGGACACGCGCACTGATATCCAGCATCAGACAAAAGACAGACATCACTACAATCATCATGGTCACAAGCGCTCTCTTCAGCTATACGCACAAACTGTTACGCTTAAATTTCGCTCTTTTTTAGCATTAAATCATTTAAATTGAGACAATATTAACAAATAGATCAGCATTTAGATATATGTAGTAAAGTTACGCAGATCAATTATTGATAAAGTTTGACGTTTTTGTGACTGAAAAATAACCGCAAGTTTATTTATATAACTTTTTACATTCGTATTTTTACATAATTTCTATATTTTAAAATAGTTTACATTTTTAAGTAGAGCTATTCGCTTTGCATTTCAATTTAATCAATTCTTTATTATTCTCTCTCATTTAAAGTGTTTCAAAACGAAGAAAATATACCATAAAATAAAAAGGTAGCATTTTTACAAAAAGATCGGAAACAAACTCACATTTTAGTTGAAAGTTCTGATGATATATAATCATAGAGTGGGGTAGATCTGTGTAAACGGGACCAAGTCTTACTGCCCTGTGCTCACTGTATTTATTACCAGTCATTATAACGCCTTGGTGCTCGGTGTGATCAGCATTCTGTACAGCGCCCGTCCAATATAGGGTTTCTTCAAATACAGCCACACTCATCGGTATTTCAATACCACTGGGCATTGTACGCTGCATAAATAGGCAATTCATTTACATTGTACGCTGTGTAAATAGGCAATTTATTAGAAGAAAAAAAGTATAGAAATTGTGTTATAATAAGAAAAATAAAGCAAAATACACTAAGAGAGGTTATATGAAACAGTTCAATTAAAATTTGCAACGTATTGCAAATATATATATGAGTGATTGAATGATTGATTTAGTGGCAGAACGATTAATTGGATTCATTGGATGAATTAATTGAAATAAATAAATCTATCTCAATCAATTAATCGATCAAATAATTAATGTGTTTGCTAATTCAATTCAAAACTCAATCAGTCAGTCAATCAATCAATCGATCTACAATCCAATCAGGCAATCAAACTCAATCAATCATTAGGCCTATATATTAACTGACTGAATTCTAAATGAAATCACAAAAACCTTAATTAGGATTTAAATCGGTTTCAAACCCTAAGTTTTCTTCCACTAAGTTGTATTTCCTCGATCAGATGCAAAGTAAGATCAGTCCATAATAAAGTCTCAGTTGGTTGATCGATAAATAAACTCGTTGGACATTGAATGTCATGATCCACTATAACTTCTGATCTCAATCCATTCAAACTTGTGGCAACAATCCTATGCTTTTTGCCACAATCCCCCCAATACAGCATTCTGGACAATAAATCAATCATTGGGAGTTTTAAGAGGGGGGGAGGGGTAACACCCACGCCTCTTAAACAACCCCTGTATTAAGTTATAGAAAGTGAAATTAATAAGTTTTAAATCATAAGTTTGTACATAATTTTTTATGTATATTTTTGCCGAATTAATTCAATCAATTAATCAATTGCTAGGTATAGAAGTAGAGGAAGGCCAAGAACAAGATGGCTAGATGAAATTAAAGAGGTGACAAGTAAATCAATGAAAGAACTGAACGATGCTGTGCGGGACAGACATGGAGAAACTTAGTCATGAAGGTCGTGTTCGGCCTGATGGCAAAAGGTTACAAGGTGAGGTTTTTTAGCCAGATTGATTGACATACCAACTAGGCTACAGAGGCGGGGCTTGATAGAAACAAGGCCTAGCTACAGACCTACGTGACGAATCTACTGCGAGAGATCTTGGAACAAGAATGTCTGGAATATGGAGATCAACACAAATTGCTGTTTTTAGAGAACAGGCGAAAATGCTGCGACGTTGTATGTCGGCTAAATATAGATTTCTTCCCAACCAATCAAGAGCGAGAGCGGAAACAGACAGAAGACCTAAAATACAGCAAACTGCATATCTAAAAATACTTTTGTCTATACATCAGAACTATTATTAATAAGTTAATTTTACATTGAAAAAAACTTAAAATCATGTTAATGACTGTTTTAATTACTTTTTTCATTTTGTGTTAAAGTTTTAATTGGAATTAATTGTTTCAATTTAATGAAATAATACTTAAAAAGGATATTAAATAATTTAAAATAGTGCAAACGAACCATTGCTGATAACACTTTGTACATTTTCACCGTCAATATTAACTCTTTTAATGCAAGAATCTGCCTCGTCGAAATAATACAAACGTTCTTCGCTTACATCAAACGCTGCAAGAACAAAACTAACTTATTCAACTGAAAACTAGTCAATTAAACTTAACTATACTTTACTATATACTCATTATATAAATCTAGATTAGTTATAACTGGTTTGTCAGAATGTTAGTTGCATAAAATAGTTGGTTGGTTAATAATTTCACTCGCTTTAAACTAAATTTATAATAAGAATGAGTTTATTTAACGAATAAGAAAAACTACAATCACTTTAAATGAGATATTACAATAAAAGCAATCGATCTACAAAACGACATGAAAATTTATATTAAAAATACCCAGTGATTAGTGTGTTTGATCAACACAATGATTACAGACAAACTGAAACATTAACACTCATTGAAACTATTAAACTAAATTAAATCAAATATTTAAGCTCTACCTACTTAAAGCAAGTATACGTGTTGCGCTTCTAACTATCAACCTAGGGTAAGTCGTCCTAAATGGACCAAGCTCTAATCTCAACAACGTCTTCTGATGTACGTAAAATATATATGACGTCATTGATGACGTAGTTGCAGTACACGAGCGATTGTCTTCCCTCAGTGTGTACCCCCCCGCGCAACTACAATTGTACCCTGGTTCCGTGTTGACACAAATTTGGCTGCAAATTGAAGGCCACTTGGTGTCAGTAGAACATTCGTCTATGTCTAAACAATGTACAATTTACAAATACTTTATTTTAGTTTTTATATCGTTAATAAGAAATAGGCCTACTAATATTTTAGTTTTATATATTGTTAAGTTATATAAAATTCATCCATGAATATTTGCGAATGAATATTTGAATAAATTAGCAAAATATTAGACAATAACTTTTCAGTAGCTATTGTATAAAAATAATAATTAATTAATTTATTATTATAAAGCAATGTACTTATAACCATCTTAAAAGTGTTTTGATAAACACTTTTAAAATAGCAAAGTAAATATCACGCCTTATAATAATCTAACAAATTTAATAAATTTAATTCTACCTGAGCAATTTTTCCCATCAGTATCTAATTGGTACCCTTCCCCGCACACGCAGACGGACCCTTTAGGGGTCTGCCTACACCCCTGGGCGCACATCGAGGCATCACAGGGAAGGGGGCACAAGCCTCGCTCGTCGCTAGCGTCCGGGCAGTCCGCCGCGTCGTTGCAGAGGAGATCGAGGGGCAAACAGTGGGTATCGTCAGAGCAAGCGAATGGGGCACTCACGGGGCATTGTAAAGTGGCTAAAAAATTGATCAAAATGTTTAATTAAAGTAATAAAAATGCCATTTTCTATGGAAGAGGATGTACATTGTAAACTGCCTAAAAAAATTGTCAGATGTTTAATTAAAGTAATAAATTGCTATTTTTTATGCGGAAAGGGTGAAGGGGGCATTTGTCTCATAAGTTGTATGAGTGAAAATATATAAGTCTTATGTTTGACTCAATCTTGAATAATTATATTATATTTCATTTTTCATGTCGCGCAATCGCATAAACGTCGCGTAGACGTCGCGTCGCGACAAATAAAACGTATGCCGCAAGAGCTTGCGTCAAAATAGAACGCGTGCTTTACACTGCGTAAAATGCGCCTTCATACAGTGTATGAACTAATCTTTATCAGTTCATATGCGCGCAGTAAGTAAACTGATAAAGCTGCTTGCGTCTTTATAGAATTAGTATAAAAAATTAGTTGAATATCAAAAAATATTTAGACCATAATCCTTACCGTTTAGCTTCGCTATGTTGAATGCTGAACATATTATAAGCAATCTGTAAATGACTAAATTCATTTTGCTGATTAATTTCATGTTTTAAATATTCTGCTGTATTTTTAACACGAATTTAGGACATAGTTTAATAACTGTACTTTCCAGTACTTTTTATATACATAGGCCTACAGAAAATTTATATATCAAATTTCGTATCGAAACTCGTATTTGAATACTTGAATTAACTTTAATAACAGGTTATAGTAATAATAACAGTATACTTAGCCTATAATATTATAATATTAATATACTGTACAGTTCGAAAAATTATGCAGTTGTTAATAATAACCATAAATTGAACGAATTTATGAAATATTAATAATTTATGATAGCTGGCAAATGTGAAAATCCAGGGATACTCATAGTTATAATAGCCTAGTGGTTTGTAATAACAGATACAAAGTCCAGTGATGGGGATTCGATTCTTATTCACGAAATAATTTATTATTGAAATTTGTAAATCTTATATTTATCTGGAACGGAAAATTATGAACGGGGTGGAGGGGCTGATAGAGG
>JAQIXG010004304.1:0-13147 GCA_034700105.1 Oconnorella tubifera
TTCAAATTAAAATACTTTCTATCAAAACGGGGCCCCTTATATATCCGAGGCCCCCTGCAGCCGCAGGCTTCGCAGGCTTCGCAGGCCCACACGCGACGGCCCTGAATTGATCGAATCCATCGATTCTCACTATAATGATTTCATACAAGTGTGATCGGAATTGCACTAGTTATGTTGCGAATGACTAAAAATAATATAGAAACATCACTTGAAAAATTACGTTGAATTGTACTAGAATATTTTAGTCAACTCGATTTTAGTGGCAGGCCTATGTGTTTCATTTAAAAATTCAGATTCATTATATGAACAAGAGATGTGCTTAAAATTTCCGCATGTTTTCATGATTATGATCTACATTAGGTTTATTCTATTTCTGCTGATATTTATCACATTAATATTACCAAGTAATTAACTTAGTTTTTTTCAATAGATCTATTGTAAACAGCAATGTGTGAAAAAGTGTTACTGTAGATATTGTATCAGTTGATACATATTTGAACGATTTATTGCATGTTATTCTTAAAACAATTCCATTTACAAACATTCTATTGATATACCTTATTCTAAAAGACAACTTAATAATTGACTATATATCTCTATACTGAATGCAGCAATTATTAACGAAATCCTGTTTATTAATAAGTCTCTTGAATCTTAGTAATTGTACAACATCCAGTGTTAAAATGTCACAACGACAATTTTGCGTGACGATTATTACAATAACGTTACAGAAATATAAAAGTAAAAACTGACTCGTCATCGATTAGTGTAAACAGTAAAAATATGAAATAGAAAAATGAGTTGTTAGAAAATCTGTCATTAAATTTTACAATCAAGTCTTAAACGTCGGCAATTTAAGGAACTAGGAAATTTAAGAAATTAAATCATTAATAATTATAGGTACACTTATTTTAAATTATTATTCACTGCTTGCTTTTCGTTTGCTTCAAAGAAATGTTTTAGTAATTAGGTCAGAATCATAATCATAAGTTAAACAGTTTTTGGACACAAATTGAAACGAGGTAGGCCTATAAGTTAGTGTGGACAACTACTAGGCCTTATTTTTAAGTAGGTCAAGAATTACTTAAAGTAAAGGATCATTTTACAAAAAAAATTTGAGCGATAAATTGCATGCAAAGAAAAGCAGATATTCAGGATATCTTACAAACACGATAACTTTCTTTAATTATTTCAAGCTTCTTAAAATGTCTCAGACTATATCTAATCAAGTGACTACAGATTCCTGTTTTATCGTCTTTTAATCGTATCTCCGAAAATATACTTAAGTTCATTTTTTAAATTAACCACTTTAAATTTGTCGCATTTAATGTTTTGTTGTTTATTTCATTTATTTCAGAATCATTTTCGTCTCAAAAATGAGTTTATCGCTAAAATCTAATTTACTGAGGCCCACTTTTAGAATTATCGCTTTTTTCGGTTTGTTATAAATTAATAGAATTATACAGTAGATTCTATGTTTCAAGAATATGAAGAAAATTAAACGAAGATTTATTTTGCTATTATTTGAATGCTAACTTGATATTAAAAATAATTTACTGTTGTTTTATATCATCAATTAATATATATATTTTGTCAATTCAAATCCGAAAGAAATTAATGTACTAAAAGTTATTAACGAATCTTACTAATTTTTCATCATATATAGCTAATTATTTTTAATAAAATTAAATTAAAAATAAATAAATTTAAATTTAATTAATCACTATCATCGCGAAATTTGTTCTTCAGTGATTTATGAAGAAGCGATGCGTCTGATGAAGGCAGTGACAGACGCCACAGGTACGTTCAGTTATGTACTTCTTTCTATTCTAAAATCAAAATTTGAATTGCATTGATATTAAGTATGCTGTAGAGAAGCGATAGAATTTTATCTATTAATAAAGGCTTTGTAAAATTGAATATTGTTAAGAAATATCATTGATTCGTTGTAAAAATGCAGTGTATGAATTATACCTTACGCTACAGTTGACCATTTTAAAACACAGCATGTCGTTTTCCCATAATTTATTGAATAAAAACATCAGCAATAAAACACACCAATTATATTTTGACGTTCTCTACGATACAATAAAAAAAATCAGCCTAAATTAATCTTATTATAGCGTTATTCAATCATTCATGAAATCAATTAATTATTTCAAATATTGATCAAATAATTAAGTCGCTATTTAATCAATATTTGTTCAAGCCACAAGGACAATAAATAAAAATGAATTATTTCAGACGTAAATTACATAACCGTCAGTAACATAACAACATTGGTCAATTTTGATGCAACGTTTTACAAAACGATCTCCGTTGCTGTTAAGTGTTGCGATTCAGCTGAGATAAGTTTCAACTATGACGGTTATTCGTCGGACAGTCAAGTTTATATCGTGGCTATAGGATTCGGTACAAACACAAACGCTGCTATCAGGTAGTCTGTTATTAATTTATGTTAATGTTATTGTCAGTGATATTAGTCCTTGGCCTTGGCATTGACCGGTCATTAAGGACCAACGATCAACTCCTTGGCCTTGCGACTCAAGTCCTTGGCCTTGGCCTTGCGACTCCTTGTTAACATCACTGATTATTGTCCTCACTGCTTGGGTGGAGCATGTGTGGTCTTTCCTGATATTGAGGGACGTCTGCGAAATCGTCCCTGGACGGTTAAACGGACGTTAAACTTAATTAATCTTAATTAACTTCAAATTAAAGTCAGCTACAGATTGTAACAAATTATTAGCGATTAGTTAAAAGATTTGAATGTTTACTGGAATTTAATGTTGATAATAATTGTAATGTGTAATGTTTATGAATTTCCTTAGCCCAATATTTGTTCTTTTTTCATAAATTGTCAGTCTTGGTACACAGTTAAGCGAAAAAAATCTGAAAAAAAAACATTTTTAACGATATAAATATAAATATACCTTTTGGAACTGACTTAATATTATGAATACATCTTAATTAGATGTATTAATATCAAATAATTCTTATCAAATAATATCAAATATTTATAATATCAAATAATATAATATAAATGGTACAGGGTGTCTCCGGGAAATAGTCCTAGAATGACAATGATATCTTCTGATATTGTCAGCTGCACACAATTTCGATCTTTTTGGGTTTCATGGAAGGACGGTGTCATTGCCTTGGGTTCGGGTAAAGATCCGGGTAAAAATTTATGGATATTTTGGATCGATCCGGCCCCCACAGTTGTGACTAATGTATCTATTTTTAACGGATTGACTCAGTATCCGGCAGACTGGCTTATTTCAGATGCATACTTTAAAACTAGTGAGTGTTTAAAAAGGCACGATATATTACTGACGGATAAATATAAATTTCTACTTTCATAAATTTCTTTACATAAATTTCTACTTAGGTTAGAGCATGACATTGTGTTTTAATAGTTTTTTTATCGCTTACATTGCTTTACATTCAATAAATATATTTAGGCCTAGCTCTAGTGTTTTGATTACATTTATTTTTGAACTATTATTTCAGAATTAGTATTAGTTATACAGTATACAGTTCTTCTATTGTTTTAATAAATTATCAAATGATAGCATTATTTCATAGATGGTTATAATTTTTAAAAAAATATTTTCAGCGCCTCCTGCTACAAATTCTAGTGGAGCATTAGGTCAGTAATTCATCAATATTTTCTTTATTATTTATTGTTATCAAGTAAAATTAATTTTCTTAAATGCCAGACAGACCTAACTGTCTCACTGCTTCCGGTAGGAATATGAAAGGCTTTTCTTTTTCTTGGCTTTGAGATTTTAAATGATCAACATGAAATTAATCGATGTGCCATATTCGGCATGTACAATGTACATGGAGGCTATATGCACGATAAAGTCATTCATCAAAAACGTTAGACATATTCCTTATTATATTCATTCATTACATTCAAATATTCATTTATCGCGTTTTGTCATTCTTGAGATATATTTGGTGAAGGCTAAAACTAGGTTAGCCATATGATTCATAATTACTGTTTTTCCAATTTTCGAATTTTTATACTGATATAGTTTGCTTTAAATGTTAGAAAACTTTACTTACGAGATTGGAAATAAGTTTCATAAAGGTATAATAACGCTTTTCTTGATTAATAATAAATATATAAGAAGAGGTTTTAAGCAAAGTATTACATTAACATGTAATGAAAACATAAACGATATCCTGAGTTCACGACTGAGATTGATGTATGTGTTTTCGTAGGCCCTATATTATAATAGATATAAATAATATATACCAAAATATAATACATACCTAAATATTCAGGAGAAGTCGTGATGAATTACTACTGAAATGAATACTATCATTTTTATTAATTACAGAGCTATTTCCTTTTGGTCCCGCCTCAAATAGAAGCTGTAGTGAACCAGGTAATATCATTACTACTCCCCTCCCCCTTGCCCCCCTTCGTACTCCCGCCACCCCCCTCCCCCCCGGTATCACCTAAATGCGCCAACATATCACTCACTTATTTTACTTTGACAGCATTTAAGGTTAGTTTAACCGGAAACTCATTTAAAACGAAACTTACCATTTAAAGCTTAAGCGGTTGAAGTATTTTTAACAAACTATAAAATCCTTTACAAAATAATATAAGAACCAATATATAAATAACAAATATTTTGTTACGAGAAGACACATTGAAGAAATCAAATGGATATTTTTAATTTCTTTGCTCAATATTGCGTTTTGTTTGTTTATAGAGATAAAAGCTGAATCGTACAACGCTACGTACACTGACTTTGGTGTCGATCTGACAAATTTCTCCGACATCAAGTTTCAAGTGACCTCGTGTGACACGGCTTTAATCTGTCTGTCTGCCGACGTGACGTCACGCTGTAACGTCAGCGCGTATGAGATTCAGATGATATCTAGCACGGGGCAGTTTTTCCTTAAGTAGGCATTCAAGTCTCAATAATAAACACTGTTAATGATAAAAGATTCGAAGGAAATTATAATTATATTTACAGTTATTATATATTTCGACTCTGTTACAGAGAAAAAATGTAATATCTTTATGATACTAACACTTTTTCTTTGTACCAGAGTTGAAATATATCATTACTGTCGATATCATTATTGCCTTCAAATCTTTTGTTATTAAATGGCTTTTAAATTTTTGTACAAAGAAAATTGTTAATATCTTAAAAACTACACATAGGTATAATTCATGCAAATATGGATAATTCTAGTGGTAATATATATATTTATTCAATTAACAAAGAAAGTGTTTATTAATAAATAGTTTTTTGCGAGCGGAGTCTATCAGCGTGAAATATTAAAATGTAATTTCAGTGTATCTTACTAATATCTTTCGTCTTTGTTACAGTGAAAAATTATAACTATCATAAAGATTACATGTGAAATTAAGCAGTAATCAGTAATTTTATCAGTAATTTTATCTTTTAATTTTTAATTTAAATATCAGTAATTTTAGTGAAATCAATAACAATAGATTTTAAACAGAATTTTAAAATAGAATATCTTGCTATTTGTTATCGAAAAATATGTAACACAAGCAAATCTTGTTAAATTCAGACGAGATGGGAGTAGAAGACGTATATACAAAGCTTCACCCGCTTCTTGTTTGAATGGTTGGTTTTGGATCTCCTGGTACAACAATGTTATTCAATTTGGATCGGGAAATATCCTCGGATCAAATCCTATTATGGTTTATAACGACGCAATTCCTCTATCTTCGTCTATAAAACATTTTGCCATAGCGTCGTTCGGTATTAATAGTTCCATTACTGAATGGCAAATACCCTGCGTGTACTTTCCATTATGTAAGAGTCTGAATTTTAATGATTTTTATATTTTAACCCTTAAGAAATTAATGTTATTGTGTATAATTTTCCAGCCAACTTCATTCAAACTTTATTGTAATTATTCTGCAACAAAAAGGTTTTGAGCGCTTTACTTCTTAGGAATTATAGCAAATATAATTATAAAAATATAGCAATTATTCATCAATCACAAAATAACTTTTCGAGTTCTTCTTTTCTATTCTTTATAAAAAGAAGACATCAACTTAAAAAGTTTGAATTTTAATTATTTCAATTATATTTGAGTGTCAACAAAGTGGTTCGTTTCTGCAATCATTGAGGAAGTGCTATCTTTTGTCAGCTACCACAGCGGGTACGACGACTAGTATTATGTCTTCAGGAACTCAGCAGCAAACAACTGAAACAACAACAGCTACGCAGCTTAGCTCAACAACGCAGACAGCTACTGAAACAGCTGCTTTATCGAGAACAACAGTTGTTTCAGCTACTACAGATTCGACTATAGCTTCAGTAACATCCAGTATAATAACATTAACAGCTGATAATACAATAACTAATGCAGTTAGTACGAAATCAAATATACCGTATAGCGAAATAACACACACTACAAATATGTATAATATTACAAACGCGAGCTTAACTGAACCTAGTGTCACATATTATACAGATACAAGTACAAAAACAACTTTTGAAAGTCATTCTATCTCGCTTACGTTTTCAGCGGAATCTACAACATCATCTGATTCTTTCCAGTCAACAACACCAGTGAACAACATAACTGACACGATGACGGCTACACAAACACAGGACACTTCATATATGATAACTAAAGAGATAAATACATATATGCAAGGAACATCAACAGAATCTAACAGTGGTAAGACTGCACATACAAGTAATGGTATAACGATATTGAAAAATATGTTAATATGAGCAAATTTTACTAGTATTCCAAGCAACGAAACGATGCTTTATAATCTAGTTTAATTGTGTAATGCATTGTATATAAATTGATTAACAATTTGTTATAGTAATTGGTCAAATTTACAGTATTTTGTGTTAAATTCACTGTTATTCATACAGTATAAAATATGCAATAAACCATAATAATATACAAAAACAAACATTGTAGATTATTACTACAGTATATTACTTGACAACTTCTGAAATTGCAGATAATATCATAAAGAAAATTAACTCGATCGTAGGGTTTTTTTAAATTACATGCTAAAATTTGCTTGAGATTTGAAAGGTGTAATTTTATTTATTCTTTTCTGCAGTTTTTCAATTATGTGATCAGCCAGAATATCTTGATAACGCGGCAGTTGATATTTATAAGGATCACTTCGGGATGATAGCTATTTACACTTGTTCAGTGGGATTTTATTTTGAAGACTGGAAAAAAACTTTATCGATCTACTGTACGAACGGGTTGTGGAAGCCTCGCAGGCCAGAATGCTTGAGTATGCTTTCACTACTTATATGATTCATTATTTGTCAGAGAATTATAATTAAAATATACAATAAAAACTATAATATGGACTATAGAATAAAAACTGATGCTATACAATTATTTACTTAATGAAACGACAGTGTATTTTGTTTATTGTTTAACAATTGATGTAATTAAAAATCTTTATTATTTATTATTAAAACATTCAATTTACACATCGTCTACTAAACCATCAGATGTTGCTTAGTTGCTATTGTTTTTTAAGTTTACAACTTCGCATCTACTGGTGATTAATTTCAGCTATTACGTGCAGCGTTTTACTCGATACCAATGTAACTCTTAGCAACTCATCGACGTCATTCTCTGACGTCATAGCTCCGTGGGCAATCAATACAAGCGTCACTGTTGGAACAAATATACAAAGTTGGTGTGACGTCACGTTTAATACTCAGCAGTTCGCCTATGGTGTTTCCACTGAGAGCGTCAAATGTACGTCACAAGGAGTCACCGGCTTGTTTACTCAACTTCCATCAACTTGCTCGGGTAATATTTACCGATAATTATAGAATATTTTTAAAAATATAATTTATATATGAGCTATTATTATATTAAATGCCCCCATTGCCCCCCCTATGGATCCGCCACTGTAAGTATTAAATACACTTTACAAAATATTACTTCTATTAAATATTAATTGAATAGAAGTGATATTCACTTAGTGAAAGTAGCAGTAGAAGTAGTTGCAGTAGCTTTGCAAAGTTACTTTATCAATTTTAATGTGTAGATCAGCTACTTCTGCATACTAATTTCATGGCTGCATATTTCAATACTCTTACAAGTGTGCATATTTTACTCAACATCTTTTCATCTTTTTAAATTAGTGTGTTAATCAATTTTACTCTTTAATATTGGCTACCATATAGCAATAACTGTTTGTGTTATAAACACGCGAATGAATCTGTTTTTGCTGTAGCCGTTCGCTGGTGTTTCCCTCCGCCCCTAGTCGTCAACACGACGGCCTACATGGACCCCTACCAGCGCACGGCCCGCTACACTTGCCTGCCTGGTAATCGCTTCTCTAACGGCTACAGAAGACGTCCGTTTATTTGTAACGATGACAACACGTGGAACATATGTGACTCGTGCAGTCGTAAGTAGCCCAATCTGGCTTGAATGGGCTACTTTTTGTCTGATTTTTATTTTGTGTATCGTTTTAATAGCTTGTGTGCTAGTAACTACGTGAGAGTCCCTTTGATTAAAGATGAATAAATCTGGTTATCTAGATTTTATTACTTTTTTTAATATTCATTTTCAGTTTCATATTAAATACTTCAATTTAAATTGAATCCCAATTTAGACGTTCACATAAAAAGTAGAAACATAAAGGTAAATATTTTCTAATTATATTCTTGCTTAATGCGACGAATCATAGTACCGTACATACACATGCCATGCAAACCTATATTTTATTGTACTGCTTCCAGCGATTTACTGCCCATATTTAACCATGTCAAACAACGGAAACTTGAGTACATATTATACGGGATATCTAACAGTTGTGATTGCCAGATGCAGGGATGGATTTCAATTCACGAGTGGAAACACGAGCATGGCGTTGCAGTGCATTGAATCTGGATCAGATTATAGTGGTCTGCAATGGAATGATACCTTAACAGAATGCTCAGGTAGGGGGGAAGAGATTTGATTAAATTTTGAGATCATCAATAATCATTAATAATGTGAACTACGACGGCAATTATTAACTTTAATGACAAAATAATGATTTATTTAATCTGTAAAATATATTAATTAACAGGTGACATGTAAATTCAATATGTACGCCTCTATAATATGCAGTATGCTAAGTGAATAAAATTGTTTCAAAAATAAACTTAACCTTAAATGTGATTAATAATATTTAAAATGACTGAGCTGCTGTGTTATTTTATTCAGCCTGGTTCTTTTTAATTTTGTTTTAAACTTATGTGTTACATTTTAACAAATATTATTACTTTTCTGATTATTTTAGAGATTTTCTGTCAAGTCCCGGAGCCGGTGCCCAACTCTTTATCCGTTGGCCTGAATGATGTCAGAAAAGGAATGATGTTTCCTTACAGATATCTCGTCATCTATTCCTGTCTGGATGATCTAAGGTTTAGTGATGGAGAGATTCAGAAAGAGATCTACTGTGGAGGTGACAGTCATTGGACTGAGTCTTCTCCTTCATGCGAAAGTGAGCATTAAATTAAATTATTTTATTTTTGCATGAGACAATTGATTCATATGAGAATAATTATGTGAGAAAATTAATTCGGCAGTGTTA
Source organism: Oconnorella tubifera (assembly GCA_034700105.1). NCBI lineage: Eukaryota > Metazoa > Annelida > Clitellata > Enchytraeida > Enchytraeidae > Oconnorella > Oconnorella tubifera. Next base: position 9,590 of record JAQIXG010004304.1, read on the forward strand.
AGGAAACATAGAATGATCCTGGATTCTGGACATTATTAAGGAAAATTAGGAGATCAGACATATTTTAAAGGGGAGGCAGGGAATATTTTGATGAGAAAAGTCATGATGGGAGAGTGATCAAAAAAGAAAATAATAATATTGATCTTACAGGAATTGCAGGACGGAAGATGATATTATTTGAAAGAATTCAGGATTATGAAATGTTCTTAATTTTTCTCTTTTACTGAATTGATTTAGATGGCCGGTGTGGGCCAGTACCCAGTGTTCTCAATGCTGCTCCTCCGTCCAGTCGTCTAGCGGTCAATGGGTCAGTGATCAGCTACACATGTGACATAGGGTATATGTTTAGCAGTCGGTCTGTTACCGCTACTACTGTGTGCAATGGAACGGACTGGTCAGAAATTGAATCAAGCTGCCAAGGTGAAGATCTCAGCTTCTTGAGATAATATTCAGCCGGCAAGAGGGGGGGGGGGAGTTGTGGGAGTTATAACAATTTCCTTGTTTTGGATAAATACAGTTTTTGTAATGTTAAAACTCTGAGTGAAGCGATAAACTCCACGTTTTGACGATTTAGTGAAATTTTTTGCTTTGTATACATGTGTGTTGAGATGAATGCATATGTTTGAAGATCCAAAACTGACTGATAATTTAAACTAAAACTTTTTTAAATATTTAAATATAAAGGTCTATTTTAAATATTTGAAGAAACTCCTCCCCCCCCCGTTAGTCAATTCATGGCTGCGCCAACGATAATATTTGTGCTATAATTTCACTTTTTTATCAGAATAACATTGATTGTAATTGCAACAATTTTATTCAAATTTTATTTGGATGCAAGATTGGTCAATGATATAGAAATAAAGTTTATATGTTCTTTATTGTTATTCAGAGGTAACGTGTATAATGCCCATCATAAATCACGCCGTCATTGTTTACTGGAATGGTAATGAATACAACAACACTATGGAGGTCACGTGTTCTATTGGCTTTAAGCCAGTTGTAGTCAACGACAATAACATGACGTCAGAGTCAAATATCGCGACATATAAACAGACAAGAATTGAAGGAACAGAGTCATACGAAGCAATAGTGATAGTAGTTTATTGCACTTCAACTGGGTATTGGTCCGGTGATGTTCAGTGTGTACGTAAGTATGATGTCATTTGATTTTGGTAGATTTTTTAGAATTTTTATTTCTGTAATTGAGGCTATAGAAGTATACAAGTTTAATGTGGACGATGATAATCTAGAAGTGTCAAATGCTAAAATTCTAACAGTCTATCTACTGAGAATGATGAAATGAAACTGAGATTATAGATGTTTATCCTAAGAGAATTGAAAGTTACTTTTTACAACTGTAAATTTTCAATCAAATTTATGCAATCTTCTCTATCATTGTTAATTGATACTGTTACAACTACAACAAATATGCAGAGAGTTAATGAAAATTTGCTCTAAATATTAATGCCCTTTAATTTATTTAAGTAGTTGTTCTTCTTCAGCCATTGACTGTGGCACATTTTCGACAAATACCACTGCGAATAGATTATCCTCCTCCATCGCTACTCAATACGGAAGTTGGATAATATTCAGCTGTCCTCTCGGCACATTCTTCTCTCACGAGGTATTCACTAAGACTGCAGTATGCAACGCAGAGGAACATTGGAGCCCTAGCACTATCAGCAATTGCATAGGTATTCTTCATTGGCTTTATAATATTCCTCAATTAGAATTCTGATTTAAATAGAAATTAGAAAGTTAAACAACTCATCTGAAAATCTGAATTCATCTGAAAATGAATGTGAAACAGACAAAAAGTACAAATAGTTGATATTTGATACTGAGGCAAAATAAATATATGCACTAAGGATAATTATTAATAGATGCCAAGGGCGTTCATTAATCTGATTCAATTTCTTTATCAAAAACAATCCTAATCTTAAATCTGTCATTAGGCATATCAAAAATAATCTTCTTTACAAGTTTCGTTTCCTTCAGTGCTTTTATTTTACATCACAGAGACAGTAACTTTGCACAGTGAAGCCTGAACCTTCAAAACTTCTCTAATTAAAAGTCTAATTATTTCTTTAATACTCTTATTTCAAGTCGAAGTATAAACACTTAGCTATTTATTTGAAGATGCAAGATGTCCACCTCTGATTGATCAACTGGCAAATTCAACGAATACAAACATAGGGACAGTCATCAATGTAACTTGCCCTGAGGACGAGATGTTTGATGATGGATTGCTAGTAACAGTGGAATCAGTGTGTGATCCGTTTGGGAGATGGAGACCTGAAGTTCTTGATTGTATAAGTATGTTATCTATGATGAAGTTTCATAATGTCTGCAAGTACTTTATTGCAGCTTTTTTGCTCTTTAAAAAGATTATGGTAATTGGCAAATCTTGGTTTTAGGTATTAGAATAATTGCGAAATACTATATCCTATCATGCAGCAGTTAATAATTATTAATAATTATCGTCAATTTTAAGACAGTGTCAATCTTCTGTGGAGACTACAATAACATTGAATTCAGAATCAAAAATTTGTTCCTTGTTAAATACCAAATAAAGCCCATGCATAAATAATATCATTTAATTTTAAGTTCATTAAAGTTTGAGCTAAACTTAAAGCATACTTATTAGAAACTTAAATCACACATAAATAGGCCTAGGCTATTATAATGAAAATTTGTATATCTGCGAAGTATGATTTATCACAGATTGAACATTTATTTATTTTTTATATATTTATTCGTTTATATAGCTTAACTATAATAATATTATATAGCAGGTTAATAACATTACATAAAGGATAAAAAAACATATAAGAAAACATTGCAAAATAAGTTATATGTTTCAGAAACGATAAGAGTGAATAAGATAGTGCTACCCACACAAGACGCCAGCAAGTCATCAGTATTTGGAGTGATGTCAATATGCCTATGCGCAGCTTTTATGTTTGTTCTAATCATCATTGACTCGAGAGCGTTAGGTTTATCATTCGGACGAATTACACGGGCAGTACGGCGTAGAAAATCTAGTTTATTCTAAGTTAGATTAACTAACTTATTAATCATTGTATTTTTGTGTTTTTCATAATTTCTAAAGTAACAAAAATTCGAACGGGTTACTATTTTGGTAGCATTATCGCACTGAACCAGCCCTTGATTTAAGGGTAGCGAAGCAATAAACTTATTCGCCTGTCTCTTATCTACACCTCAACTTGGTTTTCAATTCAGAAACAGAAGGTGTATTTCCATTAAAATTGTATTACATTTGGACGGGATAAAAATATTCTATCCCTCCCCTCCCCCCAATACTAATATTGAGAGGTATTAGTTACTAATATACAGCTAATAATATACAGTTAATATACAGTTAATATTATACGTTTTCCATGCAATATAAAATATGCATGTTGAAATAATATATTTAGTAAATTTGTTCTCTGGTGAAGTAATCAAACTCTGATTGGGATAGAGTAGGAAAACCCGATCACAAGCTTATTTACTCGATTCTGGATTCAAAAAAAAATATTATCTGCTAATAGAACC
>JAQIXG010004305.1:0-13146 GCA_034700105.1 Oconnorella tubifera
CTGATTATTGTTATTACATGCAGGTGGTAATTTATGGTCTTCATCTTGCTTTATTATACGCGAATCTAATCTTGTAACCTGCTCTGAGGCAATACCTAAGACATGTATCATCAAATAAGAGCTTTATAATAAGATTCTGTAACTGACAGTAAGCCAATTGAGACGAAAGCTAGAGCCAAAAATAAGAGTTGGGCATAGCAAGAGATATAATAAATTATTTAATATATAAAATAAAACTAAAATATCGTAAAAAGAATTGAAATATATAGATGTCTAAATTAAGCAGGGACGTACGTAACTAAACTGGCATTGTTGAGAAGAGTTCATGGTATGAATTATTGTTTATTAAAATAATTGAATTCGTATAATGTCCAATCACTGTAACTGCAATTTACTTAGAAGCTCTTCACTAATTACCTATCTAATAATGATATTATGGTGCTCTTATATTTCCAAAGAAACAATTATCAAGTATCTAATTAAGGACACTCTCTACGTAAGTTTTATTTCAAGAAACTAAATATAGAACAAAATAGTAATAATATTGCACTTAATTATTAAGGAAATAAATTAAAGGTCGAGCACATTTGTACAATAGAGTCAAAATCAAATAACAGTATCTACAGTATATACACGTGCGTAATATTACAGTAATTATAAAATAATCTTATAATTATAATGCAGCAAAAATTAAGTTACAATATAATATAAATTTTTAAAAAAGATTATTTATAGCTACCAATCCATGAATTCTCAGCAGCACAAAGTCTATGGAGACAGTAACAGTCATAATTCTGTTCGAAGATTCTACAGCCCTTGCTACAGACTCATAATTTCTAAACAATTGACGAACCAGTCTTTCTTCGTGAGACAAATTGCGATAGAGAACCTCGTCTGTATAACAACACATCGTCATAACAATAATGCTTCTAAAATATTGTTATTGTTTTTTATCTAGAATTTTATTTCAAATAACAAAAGTTTAAACAAGTATTTCAAATAAAAATTCGGTTAACAGCATGTAAACAATTAAAAAATGTCTTGGGAAGCTGTCCTAAAAGTTCATTGCATTGCTGGCGTATTTTCCCGCGCACCGCCAAAGCGAGATAAACAAGTCAACATCTATCATATTTATAAATACGTATTTTTTTATTTTATTTTTAACATTTTCGTTTACAAAGAATATTATTTCCGGGTCTTTTTAAAGTCATCAGATTTTGTGTGTCATTTATGATAAAATATTGAGATTAAAAAAAGAGACTTAACTGCACCCAATGCTCATCACATAACCTATAAATTATAATATTCAAACGATTAATAATGATTGATAATAAATCTGTAGATATTGATAATTTCTACATTATATGCATAATCGCTATATAGAATAAATTATAAAACTTACTGATATTGTGCGATTATGTGAAATTCGTAAATAACATTTGTAATTAATAAGATACCATTAATATCTATCATTTTGTAATTTAAATAGGAATTTATTATTTTCAATTAATATTTATTATTTATTGCTTTCATCTGTAGTCATGATATTAATAATATGATAAAATAGATCATCTACTGTAATATGGCACAATTACTTATGTGAATAGTGTGATAAATTTAATATTTTAGATATTAAATTCTATTAATGTCTGTATGATGTATTTGATTCTGCATCATGCATGAAGTATCCAAGGGAAGTTGTAAACCCGTTATGGCTTTACTTTAACTTAATATCCTTACATTTGTTGCAGCAATTGTAAGGAGAAATAAGAAGAAATATATCATTAAAAAATCCGTTTTTAGAGGAAGCTATTGCATAATTAAAAATTGATAATAATGCACATTATTACGAGATTTTATACCAACAGAAAATTAAATAGGCCTGGTAGAGTTCATTGCTCGCAACATTTAGACTTATAACTCCTTTAGAAACAGACGATTTACTGCTTGCAGTATTAGTTGTTGCAATTTTTGCGTCTCAAGATTAATGAAGTTATTAAAAGTATTGATAATTATTATGTTGATAGTGATTCGTCGATTTTATAATTACAAATAAAATATTTAAACTAATTTCTAAAAAGGATATATTTCACGGAAATTAATATTGTGAAATTATAATGTAGACAGTGATTTTAATTATTTTGAAGAAATGGTTTGTAGCTATTACTTTGGGTGGGATGAGCTAAGAGGGGGCAATATATTGACTGTCAAGTCACATGAGAAACCAGGAGGCCAGGAAACCAGGAGGCCAGGAGACCAGGAGGCCAGGAAACCAGGAGGCCAGGAGACCAGGAGGCCAGGAAACCAGGAGGCCGGGAAACCACGAGACCAGGAGGCCAGGAAGCCAGGAGGCCAGGAAACCCGGAGGCCAGGAAACCAGGAGGCCAGGAGTCTAGGAAAACTGTGTATATAAGCTCAAGGAAAATCCAAGTTCGGGGCAGACAAAGGCAGATAGATCAGAGAAGAAATTTACCAATTAAAGGCTGTTTTAGATAATACTAAATTACTTTCTAAATTAAATAAAGTTTGCATCGCAGTGTAATAATAAGTTGATTATTGCAGACAGATTACATTTACATTTACAAATTAATTACTTAGAACATTTACTAAGATTTTATTCATTTGTTTCCTTATTGAAAATTATCGTCTGCCGGAGAATCTGTGTTTAGTGTTATACTTCAAATCAAATGAATAAAATAGGCATCGGGCATAAGTGCATTTTATACAATTAAAACTAAATTACGGATAACAGTTCATCAAACAAATCCATTCCAAATCTACCATGAATTACAATCATCCGATACAATGCCAAATCTGATCGTCAAGGAAGATCCCAGCCGTGCCTCTGAATTGGAATTAGAATACATTATATAAATTAAGGAGAACCAAAGGAGAACCATTAACTTTTTCTCATGTACTTTTTGATAGTTAATATATTGCCCTCTCTTAGCTCATCCCACCCATCGTAATATAGCTAATAATCGCATAGGTCACGGAATATAGATAATATTGGTAAATATACGAAAAATTAAAGAAAACCCATATTTTATGTAATTAGATTAATAAAATATAATTGAAAGAAGCTATAGGCAGAAAGTTAAGTAATGTGACACGTGGTACAGGATGAGAAAAGAACGCTAATAAGAGGTTATAATATCTCATAATCTATAGAGAAATCCGAAAATCATTAGTTGTTTTTTAAGTCTTATCTAATGTTATTCTCTCGAGGAACATGCTATTAGTATCAGTAAAACTATCCACAAAACAAACATTATATTATTTTGCATGCAGAAAGTAATAATGGATTACTATAGCATAAGATTAAAAGTTTTAATATTTACATATAAATTGCAGGTGGTATTCATATTGATAAAAATATAGTAATTAACGGTGAATTATAATTTTTTATTTAGTAAATACGGTTTCAATAAATCTTGTATCAAATGAGAAACACTAAACTTAATTTGCGATAAACAGAAATTAAGGCGATAACCAATTTGTTTTTATTCTTGTGTTAGCTTAGAAACTCAAGTATCATTCAAACTGTAAACACGTAGAGTAGGAGACTATCAAATTTCGTTAAGATGCTTCATGATCGAAACAAAATTGCAACAAACAGTCTGGTCTAAGTTGCTGAATGCAAGGCAACAACACATTGTTGTTATTACTTCACTTCAAAATAATATCGTAAAATTTCCATCAAAAGAAGAAATTTTATAACTCTGAAGCGCTAAGCAGAAAATAGAAATGGTGCAGTAATTTATTGTTACAGCGGTGTTATTGTTGACGAAAAATTACAAATAATAACAGAGAAAGGATCGTTATATCTCAATATTATAAATATTGCTTTGATTTTATCAAGAACAGTATAATTTAGTTATATTAATAGACTTCAAGAATGTTTTAATGCGCAAACTTCAAGAATATTTCTCATTTAAATACAAACAGATGATAACTCTTATGTTCTCATATCTTGTACTGTCCTACACTTCATAAAAAATATTCCTGAATTACATATTCGGTTACTGAACAGTAAAAATAAAAATACAAATTGCAAGAAAACATATAATATTATCTCTTTATAAAGTTTATCCCTAAAGACACAGACATAATTCACTGTAAAATTTGTACGTATTTAATATTTACCGAAATTCATGTTATCATCTTGGTCGTACGAACTTCCACCTTTACCCGATGAACCGGAGACTCGAGAGTTGGTATTACGATGATTATTTCGAGGAGCGCTCGCCTGCTTAGTGGCACCTATTATAAACATTGTACGCCGCCTCTTTGCTGATTCAATTTAATGACTAAAATTGAAAATCCGGACTTTACCTTAGATTAACTAAGTTTAGACAATAGATACATATTGTTATCAAGTATAGTAAAACCACAGGACACTAGTAAAGATTTTGCTAAAAAGTTGTATGATGTTGAATAGAACCTAAATTTATAGAACTACTGTATAATATGTCCAGGTTTGAAACACGTTTGAAATACATGTTCAGTTTTGAAATTAAATTAAATCGAAAATTTAGTTCACAAGCATAATTATTATATTTACTAACTGTCAGTAATAAACACACACAAATAACACATCTAAATCATATATCATAACCATTTACTCTTATTGAAAAATGACGATTAATCGAGAATTTCACAGTTTTCAATTGTCTCTTGAAATAGAAGTTTCTATGCTAAAACAAGAATATTAATTCAAGTCACAAGTGGTTAGTCTAAAAACAAGGGAAACAAAGTAAAGTGCATGCTGTTAAAAAATATGAATTATAAGTTTCAATGCAGTAACGCTAAAACATCTATAAATAACTAATTATTAGTAGTAGCAAGATAAATGAAAATTTAAGAATACAAATACCTTTTCCTTTGACGACATTCAGCGTACAAAGTAGAAGAACAAGAACGCGATTAGCATCAAGTCTTGTCATGTCTGATGAGTGCTAACTATTACAAGCAATTGTTATGACCATTATAAAAGAAAAACAATCTGATATGAGTTTTGCCATACGATGATCCTTGATCCATGATCGTAATCCTGTAAAAGAAAATCACTGGTTAAACTTACAGCGAATAACAGTTTCAGTAACATTCTGGTTGAATTTAACAGCCAATCATCTTCAAGATAGAGAAGATAATTGCCTGAGTAGTACAAACTATATAACATCACATTTGCTCAGATAAACATACACTTAGGTTAAACTATAATTACATACTGCTGTAATACTACAGCAGTATGTAATTATAGTTTATATTAACAGCTACATTTATCAATTATTACACTTATCGAATATAAATCAACACCAAATTCTTGTAATTGTTGAGATAATTTGAGAATCAAACTAATTTCGAACACAATATATCACAGCGACCAGCTTTAAAATATTTGTACTTATTTCCTTTCTTTTGCAATCGAGTGTATTTTCATATTTTACAATTTTGTTAAACACTATAATCTGCTGTAGAGATTTTATGATATGTTATATTGTTTCTTTAGTCAAGTAATATGAGATTAATATGAGATTTTGATTTAACTGTATCTATTTTATTAATGAACAGTAGGCAATAAACATCTGTAATTGTTCTAAGGCTTATAATAGCCATTATTACAATAGCAGTCTATGACAACTGTATTAAGCTGCATAGTAATATATCTCATCGTTACAGTCTAACTTAATTAAGTTAAGTTTTTAGTTAAATGAAACAGAACTAAAAACCGAAATGTTTAATAAAACGTATAATCTTCAGTCGATTCTTCAGTAGTTAGCCTATACTGTTAGAAATATTCTTTATTGGTAACTAGGTCCATAGAAACTTGCAACGTCACAATATGACTAACTTAATCGCGGCCTATTGTCTTAGAACTACGTCATCTCAGCTCATCTAGACTTAATTTATAATGTTAGAAATTACAATGCATTTGAAATTTTACAAAATTTTCCTTTATATATCACTTTATTTATAACTTTAGTGATATTGTATTTGCGTCCCATCTCCTCCCCGCTGTGGTGACGTTAAGGTCTCTCTGCAGATAGACTGATAATATTCCAGGGTTCTAACAAAGATGATAATCATCACAATATCTCGTTCGATCTATGCAAGTCTTTAAACTGCCTGACAGACCGTGCGCAGGTCTATAAACTGCCTACAAGACCGTGCGCAAGTCTATAAGCTGCCTGTAAGACCGTGCGCAAGTCTATAAACGGCCAGCACGGGGGGAGGGTGGTTGACCGAGCGCATGTCAGTAAACTGCCTGCAATGGGGGGCGAGGAGGAGAAGGAGGAGGTGGCGGCGGTGTTGGAGATGAGCTGAGATGGACGGCAGAAGGCAAGGCGTGAGGAAGGTCCTACCTACCTACGATGCGCGCGCATTGGACCGACACTGAAGATACGTGCGTCTGCCTATAAGTCTCGACGAAGGAATCTCTTTGAGGGAAGTCATCGCCGGTCACTCGTCCTCCTACTTGGTTTCTGGTGATGCGAGATGACAACCAGTGAGTATATCTCTAGTTGTAAAGTAGGCTGTTCTTATAACTTTTTTTCTATTTGTATAAATTAGGCTTGTAGTTTATATTGAGTTCTATTTAGTTTTAATATTTTCTTTTTCATAAATGAAACATATTACATGTAATTCTTTACTTGCATGATTATCTTAGCTTCATTATGCTGTGAGCAAATTTAACTATGTACACATGGAGTATTTTAACATAAATTTCACTTTTAAGTTGATATATAAATGCGTATTAGGTCCCATAATATTCCATGTAAATGTGATGTAGTTTTTGCCTGGGGGAACAGAGTAGCATCACGGAGATGTTGATGGGAACGACGCCTACTCGACAACGGAACTAGGGAGAAGGACGGTGATCGGCCCAGAACAGCCGTAGGAAAGCTAGATGATTGTAATCATGAAACCGAGCGTGTTGAGAAGAAAGGAATTTTGGAGATTTATTGAATCGAATATTGAATGTGATTTACTGAATCACATCAACAACGGATTTGCTTAATAAATATTAATAAGCCTAATTATAACTTTTGAATAAATATTTAATACCTATTTGTTGATGTGGGTGGGATGGGGGAGGCGGTGGTTTTTGGATCAGTTGAGAGGTTTGGTTTCGTAGTAGGGTTAGAAATAGTAGATCTATTATATTATTGTAATTATTATGCTAAAGTCTATGTACATTTTAAACTGTGTTTTTTATGTGTCTTCAAAAATGTCAGATCTGTTAAAAATGGTTCATGTAACCATCCGTCTATAACTAGGGAATAGCAAATTCATTAAAAGTCGCAGATTAAATGAATTTCTGTTAAATAATGAGGGGATAGACATCTATCGCATGATCTATTTTGGTATGTTATTGAGTACACACTACATATGGAAAGTAAGACAGCGAAATAATTAGAGTATTAATATTGTATGATCATGGAATTAACAACGTAAGTACTACAATATTTTGATATATTATATTGCTAGCAATGTGGTCAGCAGTGGCTGTTATTGGTGTTTTGTAAAGGGTATTTTTTTGTCTAAACTGAATATATTATAACAAACGTATTATTAATTATTATTAAGTCTATCGTATATTTTGGTAAAAAGTTGCTTGCAAAAGATTATTTAATAACATAAGAAAAATATCATGGAATATTGAGTCGTCAGAGAATAATCATAACAGATTTTTAATCTAAACAGACGGTAGAGATCCATTGTTTATTTATCAATGTTAAGCTGATGAATAATATATTATGATTATGTATCAACAAACATTTGAAATAAAGATCATAAATCTGGGATTAAATCTTTTGATTTTCAAAAACTTTGTACCTCGAATGAGTTTAAAAATGATTAGGACAAATATTTGATGATAAAATATTTTCTTAAAAATCGTCATTTATATTGATTTAAAGCGTAGAAAATTCTTAAAATTAAAGTTGATCTTTTTATCTTCTATTCTTTTTTTTATAATTTCTCTTAAGTTTGGTTCATACATAATGTGCGTACATTTCATATAATGCTGACGTAATTTCCCTCGCTTCCGCTTTTATTTTTTTCCTTTCATTCAACTTTAGGTGACATCATTCAATAGGAAAAAGAAACCCTAGCATTAAAAAGAAAGAGCATCTTCGGGTCAAGATTGAATCCAATAAAGGAACACTTTCCCGGAAGAACGATAGACGTTGAACGTCAGATATCTGCACAATCACTCGCATGGGAACACTTTTAAAGATGTCTATGATGTCATAGCAAACGTTACGTATCGTGACGTTGTTGTCATCGTCACATTGTGTGCTATCACAAAATCTTTCACAACAGGTTTAATTTTTTTGGAGCAATCTGAATGTGTCTCAAGAGAGCAGTATTCTTTATAAAAGTCTTTAAGGATATGAATATTAGCCGGTATTCGAAAAGTGCTGCAAAAACTATATATGAAATGTTAGAGTAAGTTGAAATCATATATCACAATTTGAACCTTTTAGTGTTCCGTTCAATCACTCTGTTAATGTTGTAGACTATTACAGTTTTTAATTAATCTATTCGTACAACGTATTATAAGTATTTATGTAAGTTTAAAATTTGTTTAAATGCCGGAGTTTTACTTTAAAATCTTTCTTTTCACTTAATACATTAAAACGAAGTTATTACAGGCTTACCATCTTTAGTTAAAAAATGTTGGCGTCTTCAAATAATCTTCAGCTTAACAATGGATTTTCAAAAGTTTAAATAATGCAAAAATATGCATACAAAAAATGGTGGAAATTTGTTTTGATTCTTTAAACCCATAAAGTGATTGACATAATAAAATGTAATATTGAATCTAATTTCTATTTCCATGCATTTATAAGAAAATTTAACGGTAATAGAATTCGAATTAAAACGAAAGAAGATCAATAATAATTACATATAAAGTATTACATATAAAATGCTGAGTTGTATTTGATCACATTTCTTTGAAATTCGTGAAAGCAGTAAATCTGATAAAACATGCAGCGTTAAAACCATTTATTATGGCAATTTTAATGCTATAAAATACCTGAAATAAAATCCAATATGAAAATCTAACGATTAAAGCGAATTTCTATATAATTGAAATTGATTAATCACAAATATATAGCTTGTAGATTACTGATGATATAGATACAATACAGGAATGCGAAAATGCTATACACTTTGCACTGTGAAGTTGTTAAGCAATTCTGTTTTCGGAAACGCTGACATAGCCTATACTTGTAAATCTTACGTGTTTTCTACCAACACGACGTGATAGGAAGACGTAAAATTCAATTCGCATTGTTCGATCCTCAATCTAGCAAACAGCAAGAAATCGATTCTTCAGAAAGAGAGATGCGTGCGTGCATTGCATATAGTGCGAGAATTGTCCCGCGAGAGTTCAATGAGAAAAAACAATTTCTGCTCTGATAGTAAATTCATTAAATGCTAGTGATTGTTAATAAATTTAGATGAATAAAAGTTGAACGATATTCGAACTTTACGTCTGTAGACTTAAATAAATCTTTTAGTCTGCGTGAAATTGTACGCAATTCTATTATTTATAATTTTAAATAATTTTGAGAACATTAACTCAATCAATTGGGATATAATCTATATACTCTAATATAAACTATGCATTGCAGTTAATGATATAAAATTATTAGTACGTGCTTAGACTAAAACATATAGCATGAACTTGTATAGTATCCACAATACAAGACAAAGTTATAGATTTTTAGAAAGCTATATGAATTCAATTGCAAATTCAACATATTTATTTAAAAAGTGCATAAGTATTAAACATATACTATATATAAACTTTCACATGGAAAAATACACAAAAATATTCGCCACCTTTTATAAAATTTTGTATCAAATTAATTCACATGGATAAACATTGCTCGTTTATTTTAACTAAAAAGATTGTCAGATAATTTGCTTTTTTGCCCTCCGCCCACCTCACAAGGTTACAACTTTCTTGATTAACTGCCTTTTGTTAATATAATTCTTAATTAATCAATGTCACGCGATTACCCTGATACGATTACAAATCATTTAATTTATGAACTTCATCCGTCATCATCAATTATAGCGAGATTAAAAATCTTCTCGACTTGCAAACGCCAAGATATTTTATTCAACTGAAATTGAATTGCAAATTACTGCAAGTTTTTTTAACAAATTCTTAAAGAGTATCCAATAGTTTCTACTAACTAGGGACACTAACCTCGGTACGAAAATCAAGATAGCCTTTGACAACGCGATTAAGAAATTGAACGCTCATTTTCACGTTAATTGCTTAGGACCTATAAATCAATGTCATAGTAAAAGCTTCTGTCACCGGGATTCTTTCTACTACAGAATGAAAGAGCAGCATTCTTTGTTCATTCATTAAACTCTTCAGAACTTCACGAGTAAACTACCAAATCAAGTACAAATACTGCAAAGATAAAAACTCATAATATCGGTTTTATTTTTTAAATATATTCATAAAGTATATATTCAAAATAAGTAACTGTTGTAAAAATAAGTTTTAAAAATTTGAATTATTGTTTTATAAATTACAGTATATGGTTCTTATAAAAAATATTGAACGATCGACTGAAATAAAATCATAATTGGCATTGCATCTAAAAACTCAATTTATAATTAACTATTGTGATCATTTAGACAATTGAAATTAAACCTATTTTTTTTAAAAAAAACTGTCACAATTCACAAATGAACAGATTCACACTTTCTTAGATTCACTTTTCACTTTTTCTTCATTTTTTTAATCAGATGAGTAAAATGAATATAAGATTCTTTTAAAACACTAATAAATATTGCTGTTACTGTTTTCACATATGTCATTTATATATTTTAAATATACTGCCAAAATTTTGCTGCAAAAGAAGTAAATTAAAATGGCAAGACGAACGTTTTAATCTGGTTTAGTTAATTAGTCAACCAGTGATTAGCAGACGAATGAGCCTCTAAACGGATAAAAATGCAATATCCGGCGGCAATTATTATGATCGTCATTCATCTATTTCTGTCTCAAACATCGCAAATGCTTTATTTGACAGCACTCTACCAAAATCAAACACTAAGTTGGTGAGAATTTGGGAAAATATTATGGGAATCTAAACTTAAAGGGTAGATATTGTGAATAGTAATCTTTGCTTGGGTTCTGAATTCTGTGAAACTACTTTATATTTAGAGTAAGAGAGATGAAAAATCTGGCTACAAATATGGCTACATGATTTCTGCCCACACAAAATCATTCTTAAATCACAATAAAACTCTAATTATCATGTATTAACAATAAATGATAATTATCTATAGGTATTATTTAGCAATAATTATTTCACAGCAAATTTTACAAAATTAAAATTTAAGTTTGCACTTTCAACAATACTAAGAGAGTCTGGTTTACTAACTCGATCCTTTGTTCAACAGCAAGAAAATTATAAAAAATAAACCATGTGTGCATAAATAATGCATATTAAAAGTCAACTACGGAAGGTACCGGGATACTGGGAAGCGATGTAGAAATTAAACTGAGCGTTCTGGTTTTACCGATAAATCATCAGTGGCTGCGCAGTTTTTCTCACTGCTTGACAGAAGAATTATAATATCACCAGGGTCCTTGGATTCTCTTCCAACCCGTAACAAGAAAATCGACTTTTTCAATTTCACATTTGAACATTGTAAAATTGATTACATTTTAAAGTATACAATGTTTACATAAAACTTGGTCGATATACAGTTTTTTTACAGAGGAAAAAGCAACACTGTTGCATTAATAAGCAGCGAGAATATAAATATGCAATTTACGTGATGTGATGGACCCTAATAATTCAGAAAAGAGTTAATACGATATGAATAAAATATTAATCAGATTCTCCGGCTTCACTTTTTAAAAATGGTTCTCCGAAAGCATCTTCTTAAACAAAAAAACCGACCAAAAATTACAAGAAAAGTATAATAAAGATAGAAACAAAAATTCTAAGACGCTTTTGAAGAGTGAAAGTAGCTTGTTTTTTATTTATAACGAACTCCATTTATAACTAATTCAAAACATTTTTAGCAATCAAGATATCGAGTTGTAGCTTTTTCCGTAGGTTTCATCTATCGAGATCTAAAGTTTATTTTTTGCAAAACTTATCCGGTCTCGTGTAAATATTTACATAATCGAGGATTCTCTCGTTTGGACGGAGATCAGCTTTCAATCGTCGTTACGATGGAGAAGCAATTGAACCGAGAGCCAACCCTCTACCCTCGCATCCCTACGTTCATCAAACGTTCGGTCCATTACAGTCGTCTAGCCATCCATCCATTCACATACGCTCGAAAAAATCAATGTAGAATCTTTTTAAATTAGACTCGACTGCTGGAGATTTTCGTAAAAAATTATCTCATTGTGACGGCATGATTAAAAGGTCGATGAATTTGAAGTAAATACGACGGAGAGAGCATAGAGTGTATTGTAATGGAGCTAATGAAAGGGTTATTTTAATATTATTCATTTGATTTCATAAATTTGATAAGCTGCATGATTTACGAAATTACAAAAATTCGATATGATTTAATTTCATGTTTTTTTGGTATGGAGACATTTAATCCCGCGACAGTTCATACCGCGACGGTTACAAGACCGATCATTTAATACCGTGCAATTTAATCCCGTAGACACATAATCCCGCCGACATATAATTCCGCGTTATTTAATACCGTATCATTTAATCCCCTATAATCGCACAGCACATTAAAAAAGTATTGTAAAAAACAACTTTGTAAGTGGTGCATATTAGGCTGGTGCCAGGCCCGTACATTTTATTGAAACACATAAATCAATGAAATCAAAATTAATATTCACTTAAATCAAATCAACAAAAAAATTAATGATCATGTCTATAAGTGTTTATAATGTAGTTAAAAATAGTGATTATGACAAAGTTTTCTAAGAATGCGATAGATGAGCAATTGCTTTTAGATATATCAGGACTTGGGCTCGACCGTACCCAGTTACAGCTCGCATAACTCGCTCATTCAACTTGCGATATTTCTTTTCAGCGGGGTATGCTCCGCCTGCAACGCCCTGCAACATGATACCTTTCTGCCTGTTCATATCCTGACGTAACCCTTTCAGGAATGTCC
>JAQIXG010004306.1:0-13146 GCA_034700105.1 Oconnorella tubifera
AAGGCAATGTAATGTAGCGTTATTCCCCCCCCCCCCCAATTTTACTGCGCCCCCCCCCCCAATTTTACTGCCAATGTTCTTACCATAGGTGGTGGCAGGAAGGTACCAGGCATAAGGTGCTGGTGGTGGTGTAGGTGTTGGTGCATCTCGGTGTGCAGAGTAAATGGCGTGTGTGGTAGTCCTACCATGGCAGGAAGTAATCCTCTGTCCTGCAGGAATCTTGTGTTCAGTTCTTGTTGGACTCTTGTCAGCATTTCCTGATCTGAATTAACGCAAAAATGGGTTGATTCAAAAACGAATACCTTTTTTAAATTTTCATTTTAAAAATGTATTCTTTGAGTCTTTAAATTTAGAATAATATAATTAACTTATTTGTAATAAACTTATTTAATAATCAACTTATTTAACTTATTAGTAATTAACATGTTAATTAACTTTAGTAATTTATTTATTTCTGTCTAAAATCAGGATGTCTCTGCAATTAAAATTCGTTCAGACTATTAACTTTGCTGTATTTATATAAACATTACCACTTTTGTATTGCGTTTATTTATTTAAGTTGTAAAAAATATTGATGTTTAAAGCCACAAAAAAGAGAAGTGTAAAACTATTTTAAAAAACTATTTTAAAAATTATTTTTAAAATTAGGTTCAGCACAGAGTTAAATAGCACAAAGCCTACAGATACTCTATCGTTTCATTGGTCCAGAGCGTTCGTTTGAAAATAGTGGCCTTGCGTAATTTAACTATGTAATATTTCAAATCTACTATACAAATTAAACATATATATACATGTACATAACATACATATATTAAGCACATATACATTAAACATATCCTTGCACGCGCGTATACATATATACATACCTACAATATATGTTAAAACATACATATAATACATGTTAAATATACTGTCTAAATACACAAACATATTAACAATACACACACTATTAAATATGTTATTGTATATTATGTAGAGAATCTGCAACTTACAATTTTCATTTACATCATTACTACATCTCACAAAACTGTACATAAATGCTGACAAAATTAAATTTAGCGCTGATGTGACATCAAAAAGAACTAAATCACTTACTAGCCGCTGCAGCCGCCGCATTCGCCGACAAAGAAGAAAACACACTCTCCGCCCCAAAATGGCTCGGTAAACCCAACATAGTAGAAGCCATCATGGAATGGGGAAGGCCATGCCCAGACGGCGGCGCGAACAGGCCCCCTGTAGCCTGGGTAAGTCCTCCCAGGGGCGGGTAGTATAAACTAGCGGGGTCCAATCGGAACGCCGGATGGGCGGGGGTAGGTAGGATGGGACCTAGAGAGGGAGGGGGACCAATTAGACCTCCTCCTCGATCGAAGGAGGAGTGGAAGGAGGAGAGGCCCCCGCCGAGGGAGGAAGGGGGCCCGGTGGACGAGTGAGGGTGGGGGAGATGTGAGCGAGGGAAAGTGTCCGAGATGCTGAAAAATATATAGAAACTATTTTTAGATTATACTGATTTTAGTATTTCGAGAAGAAGATCAATGTAGAAGAAAAATGAAAGATTTTAATAACGAATGATATTCAGAATAGCATACAGAATGTGATAATAAATTCACAAAATACAATACAGAATATAGTAATAGTAGTAATTATAGCCGATATAAATAGTGTGGAGAAATATACTATTCGATATTATTAATATAATTAGAATATACTAAGAATATTTAAATATATATAAAATATACCAAATGTTAAAACACAATGAAACACAACAGAAATAAAATAATTATTATACCAAATCTTTTTAGATCCAACACGAGATATAAAACGCAATAGGATTTAACTGATTTAATCCAATATATCTAAACAATTAATTTTTATTACACTAATTATGGTTAGTATTATACTAAAATAGTAATTGTATATTCAGGTTACAATATTATATTAGAAATAACAGATAATACTCAGAAAAAGAAATGACAACTAGTAGTCCTAATGCTTTCTAAATGTAAACTGTCCACGCAGTCGCACGCGTCAAAATGCCGCAGTCGCACGCGTCAAAATGCCGCAGCAAATCCGCAACGTAGCGCCGCAAGCGACAATTCTGAACGTATCGAACTAGAGCTTAACGTTAAGCCAATGGAGTAACCAGTGAAATTAAAGGTGGGAGGGAGGTGTTAGATGGGGGGTGAGGGATTAATACCCCTCTGACGTGCAGGGAAAGTAAGATTACAAGAATGCTGGGTAGGATGGGGGCGTGATTTCTATATGTTTACAATTTAAAAATTCAACAAAATGATCAAATACAAACAATCAGTTGAGTATGCAAAAGTTTCGTCACAAAATTCTTTTCGTTTCTACAACAAACTCTTGTTTTTCAAAATACTTTGATTTATTTTAAAAGTCAGAGCATTTCATAAAGTTTTGTAAAATGTACACATTTCGAATGCTTATAAAGATTTTTTTAATATCTAGGGAGGGGGTCTTTAACCCCGTTGTATCATTTTACTGATCCCCTGATCGCTGATTTGTTATAATTATAATTATAATTGGTTATAATTATATATATTGGCTACATATGTATTTTAACATATCTTAATACATATCTATAGATTATCTATTCACTTTAAATGATATTATAGTATACAACACTTTATAAATAACATCTACATTTTTTAAACACAATATATTTTACAACGAATCAAAAAATATTTCCGCTCTGATTCTAGTACTCATCCTATAAAAATCTAAAAAAGAAAAAATATCCGATCCTATCACTCAACTACTTCCGGTGAGGATTATACGTAAGAAACCTACTTCCGGTGCCCTCCTTCCCTTCATATCAAGTCTCGCGTAATATCATTACACTTCCTGCAGCAGAAAAAATCGTGACAAAAACGTGATGGCAATAAATATCTCTTTTTTAATTCAGCCAAAAAAAATATTAGAAAATAACTTTTAAACTTTTAAATAAGAAAAACAAACTATATTTCATAAAGCGTATATATTAACATTTTTCTTGATACATTCAAATATATATACTTACACATTTTTCAATTTAAGCTTATGGTTTAAATTTAACTATTCGCTAATTTTAAATATGATTGAAAATAATATCTCATTAATTACACGATTTACATTAGTAATTACATTATTACATCTAATTTAAATCATTAATTAATTTCAACCCTAATTCTAACTCATATTTATAACCTAACTCTAACCCTACCTCCACAATCCTAACCCTAATCATACCAGTACTCAAACAGTCTAATTACACTCTACTATACACTCTAATTACACAGATCTAATTTAATAGGCTATTTAGTTAAAGGGGCGGAGCTTGCCAGAAAATAAAGCCTCGCTGTTGAAATTACAACACGCGAGGTTCCCTTTATTTGACGATTCAGAAATAATAGTTATCCCAAAGGATTTAACTACAGTTTACTGCCCTAGGAAAGACGATAAATTCAAAGCGACAAGTGATCGCACTACGACGACTAAATGTCGCTATTAATCTACGCAGCGAAGGATAGTCTACCGCTGAGTGACAGGGGAATGGCGACCGGAAGTTGTTGCAAATATACAAAAAGACTGGGATAAATCGGTGAAATATTTACTATATTTTTTAGCGATTTTTCTCACTGTTTTCTAAGTAAAAAATTCAGTTTTCGTCAAAGAATTATTATGACAAATATTAATTATTTTCTACCGATAATAAGATAACAGAAAAAAATTACAAAACACTGAAAATAGCTGAATTTAACAAATAAATCAGTCAGACAAAGATCGGATAGATTACATGACATGATCATACTTTTGCTCATCAATATTTTTCATGGTATATATTTCATCAATATAATATTTCATCAATATTTTTCACAAACAGCATAAAATGTCTGCAGCTACAAAGCGTTATAATTCTAACGAGAGTATACAATCACTGCTCTACAAGTGCTCGTATCACTTCTAAAGACAAATCACTCGTAGAAGTGAGCATAGCACTTTTAGCGAACGACCAATTCGTGCAAACATTACTTAAATGGAGACCTACAAAGCGTGGCATATGTAAATAAGCTGAGTGTTGCGTGCAACGGCTCAACGCTGTCTGCAGCCGCACACGATTAATGAAAACAAGCCGAGAATTGCCCGAAAAACATGGCCCGCAAGGCATGGCCCGCGTAAAAAGCAAGCCGCGTATTGCCCGAAAATAGCATGGCACACGTAAACCAAAAGACTAGTATGGCCCGCTTGGTATGACCCGAGCATGAGACCGCGTAAAAAGCAAGCCCCGTATGGCCCGCATAGCAAGGCCCACGTCAAAAATAATCCGCGTATGGCCCACATTGCATGGCCCGCGCAAAAAACAAGCTGCCTATAGCCCAAATGGCATGGCCCGCGCATGGCCCAGGTAAAAAAACAAGCCGCGTATTCCCGGCCTTGGGCAAAAAAAAGCTAAGTATTACCAATTCTCTAATATTAGCGCAGTGGACTGGCGCAGTTGGATACTGACATTCTCTAATTGAAATGGGGCAGTTTTGAAATATAGCATGTCTAAAAATAGCTTACTAGAGATAGATTTTGATTTTGCTTTAATTTATGGGTTAATGGTTAAGCCAATGTTAAGGTTACGACTAATCCTAACTTTAACTCTAACCCTAATCTTAATCATAAACCTAACCCTACTTAAGGTTAGCTGAGGTTATGAAATAAACTGACAGGACCATTTTGTTAATGTATTCGGGGCCTTTTTAACGGGTCACCTAATTACTGGAGCATTGTGGAATATATACTTTAAATCATAACATTCAAATAATAATAAAAATTATTCACTAATTTTTTTTCAAATTTAAAATAAAACACATAAATACATAACATGTAGTATTAACAAATGCTATGCCAATATAGACCACCCAGTCATAAGCAAATAATTCAAGTCTTAGATCAGTTTCGCTGTAGCATAATATTATTAATATCATTTTCTAGATTTAAGTGCATACTTAAGTTAGCACTTCATGTAGAATGCTTAATCTAATTAAGTATATAGAGTCTGTACAATCTATATTATGCAGTTAAACTGTAATTGATTTTTCGTTCAGAACGTACATTATAAAGCTTAGAGAAATTTTATTTCAAATGGCAATACTTTTAATGATTTTAATGGTACCCAGACAAAACGGCCCTGAATACATTAACCCGACAAAACGGCCACCTAATACGTTAACTCGACAAGGTGGCCCCGAATGCATTAACCCAACAAAACGGCCCGAATACATTAACCCGACAAAACGGCCCCGAATACATTAACCTGACAAAATGGCCCCGAATACATTAACCTGACAAAACGGCCCGAATACATTAACCTGACAAAACGGCCAGAATACATTAACCTGACAAAACGGCCCGAATACATTAACCTGACAAAACGGCCCCGAATACATTAACCTGACAAAACGGCCTAGTCAATTCATTTAATGACTCTAACCCTAACCAACACAAAACTTAACCATAACCCTAATACTAACCTTAACCTCAATCTTAACTCTAACCCGTATCCTAATCCCAACCCTAATCTCAAAAATTAATGATTGGGGATGATTTGTTTGAGCCGTTGTGACCGGTCACGGATTTAAAAGTTCGATTTTCAGTATCACAAAAGCAAGCAAAAAGATTGCGTGAATTTTCCTAACATCCAATTACTAAAAGAAAGTTCACAAAAATAAACTTAAAGATTGAAAAATGAACAGACACAGCAATTGCTGATAAGTGTAAAAATGTTACAAACTTCATAATTTAAATAAAGATCAAAATTCATCCGATTCTATTAAATAACTTTAATCAGAGGACAAAATAAATCGCAAATTAAGCAAACATAAAAGTTTCAATAATTCCGATTCAATCACCAGATAGCGCTAACGCGTGACAAAAACGAGATACCAAACAAAACATAACATTAAGTTAATTGAGAATTTGAGACTAATTAAATGGCTAATAAAATACTAAAAACTATTAATGCTTTAATGCTTAATATTAATGCTTCATTGTTTTAAAGTATACTTAATGTTTAAACTAAAAATGTTGTTTCTTGTTTGTTGCTTAACGTCACATCAGCACAAATAACTGAGTATACACTTTTCAACTGGAAATTATTAACTGATTAAATACAACGCTTATATCAATGTTCACTGCTGATTAGCTAATACGACATTATAATGATTGCTACTTGCATCTTGTTTAACGTCACATCAGCATAAACACTAAGCTATAAAGATTTAAGATTTAATGCAAAGCCCGTTTTGAAATCGATGGGTCCAGGGTAGAATGCCTGATAGCTCACTATATCTCTAACTTGCTGCACTCTTTAGAAAGATGCTTAAATTGACAGCTACGTCTGAGACATCATTCATGATTGTAAAATGTACACTGACCTATGACGACTGGAATTAGGCCGCACAGCCAGCGGTGTCCTGTATTCCCTCTTGACATCTGTAACTTCAACACTGCCACCGCTCCTTGACGCGCTACCGTGTGATGACGCGTTCCCTTCCCTCGATCTTGCACCATCACGCAATCTTGCACTATCACGTGCACTATCATGCAATCTTGCACCATCACGCGCAATATCATGTAATCTTGCATCATCTCGTTTAACATCATGCAACCTTCCACCGTCTTGCACAATATCGTGCAATCTTGCATCATCCCGCGCAACATCACGCAATCGTGCATCATCCCGTGTAATATCGTGCAACTTCGCGCGATCTAATCCAGTAGCGGGAGGGGTCACAAGGTCAATCTTAACTGACCCTGTTGATCTTTGACTCCAATCCTGACCCCTAGAACGCGATAATACATTTTCGCTAAATTTTGACATTTCGTTGGATTTCAACGATTTTTTAAGGGGGTCTCTTTCTCTCTCTGCCCTACTGGGGGCTGTAGGGGTGCGGCTCCCTGGGTTGGAGGATCGACACCAGATGGGGTCTTGGAGAGAGGGGTGGGACGGGGGACTGAGTTTAGACACGAAGCCGTTGTATTTGTAATCAGTGTCAGGGGACAGTAGTTCAGTCTTTAATGGTTCGTTCTCTGTTCAATAAATTATTAGTTAAAATTAATTATTGCATTGTTAATATTTATTAATAACTAATTATTATTAACTTGTGTGATGATGTAAATGTACTGAATTAGAAGTTTATAAATAGTAATAACAATAATAATTTAACAAAATCCTAAATAGCACGATTCTAGATAAAGTGCTGGATACAGTATTTCAAATAGCTGATGAATTAGACGCATTGCTAAAGAGCGCAGCAAGTCGCTGAGTCACGGAGCTATCTAAACGGTGCAGCAAATATCAGAATCATAGTTTTTCTAAAGAGAATAGATTTATCCGAAATGAATAGATTTCGAAAGGAATAGATTTATCCTATTTCCAAAACTAAAAGAAAGTTCATATCCACCAACAAACGACCGAATTATTAGTCACGACCAGAACTCGAACCTGGAATCAATCTATTGAGAGTCTGTTATCCTAACCACTTTACTATATATTTATTTTAAAGACAAAAAATAAGTAACAACCCACCTCTCAAACTTTTGTTTTGATACGCATGAGAAGATTTCTGCGTCTGAAATTTAAAATAAAATAAAATATACATAATGTACATGTGTGTGTGTGTGTGTATGTGTGCGCGTGCTTGTGAGTTTGTGTGTGTGTGCGTGCGTGCGTGCGTGTGTGTTCGTGTGTGCGCTTGCGGGCGTGTACATGATATCCATATATACATAATATAACAGCATATATAGTTACAATATTCCAATATAAAAATGATATTGTTCTATTAGAATATACAGAAAATATAATCATACACAATTCACCAAGTCCCTTAATAATATAATATCATATAATAGAATAAAAATGACCAAATATTTATTAACAACTAGCCTCAATGATAGCAAACACTCCAGGGACTGACTTAACCCTCTCTGCTCCAGCAAGCCCTCTTAACCCACTCTCTTCTTCTCTCTTGTCCACCAAGTCAATCACCCCTTTACCGCCCTCCTCGTTGATCGATCTCTTCCCCGGCCGATCTCCCACTTCGTCCTCCGACAAGCCCTCCCCGTCCCTACTCCTTCCCTCTTTCCTTGCACCCCCCTCAGTCCCTCCCACCTCGACGCAGCTGCCCTCGCGAAAGGCTGATCTCGACTGCTGACTAGATGAAATCTTCTGCTGGTCTAGCGGCTTGCCCAGCTGGCCTAGCTGGCTCAGCGGCTGGCTAAGCTGCAGGCCTAGCGGTTTGCTAAGCTGCGTACCAAATACAAAACCGACTTGTCCTATTACGGAATCCATTAAAAAATCTTTACTTTCAGATTTACATTTCTCCACATGTAAAGTGGACTTAACGATTTGTTTTCCAGATGTCAACGATGATTTCGAATCATCGCAATTTGAATCTTTAACGTTTTTAACGCCTGATTTTAGCAGGGAGTTTTTCGAATTAGTACCTTTTAATAGGATATTCGATTCGCTTAATGAAACTAAAGCGGTGAGTGGGGATAATCGAACGTGTGGTGAAGAATGAAAAATATTATCTGAATTTGAACTACTTCGAGATGAGTTTTGCAAATGATGAAAAGGTCCAACAGAAGTTGAACTGCAATCATCTTTCTTTGTGTCCACCTCATCGTTTTTAGGCATTTTTATTTCTTTGTATGATTGCGCGTCGTTCGATAAAGTATCATCGCTCGAGTATTCGACAACCGTACTACTTTTTACAGGACTATATTTCGTTGTTTTAGATATTTCTACATTTTTTGAGAGATTGGGAGTCGTTTTAGTGATATAACCTTTCGCATGGGGCTTGGAACTTTTCACCAAATTATCATTTTCAGTGAATCGATTGGGGTCAGTTAGTGGGAAGTTATTTTTCCTGTTTTGGTCGGTTTTGGTGGATTTTTTCGATGTTTCGGATTTTGTTTCGTGGATTTCGTTGTTGGAGTAGTTGGAATTGTTATCGAGAGGGGATTCGTAGATGTCATCGTCGAGAGTTGATTCGTTCATTGAATCCACGAGGTCTTCAGTTTCAACCAATAGAGATTGTTTCTTAGAAGATGACTTGCGAGATTTATCCGTTTTCCTGACGTACTCCTGAAATATTAACGAAAAAATGATTTTTTGTTTAGTTAAGTGATGTTAAATAGTGAAATAATTTAAAAGAATGTGTTTTTGCTGTTGGGAAGAGATTCTATAGTTATATACTATAGAATCTACTATACAGTCTATACGATAGAATATACTATAGTTTTATAAAATATGCGCTTAGGCTTAGCGTTTTATACTTATATCATCAAAAATTAAACACAGAAACACAAACTGTAATTACATAGTTTTCATTTAATTACTTAACTGTAACTTAATTTAAAATAAAAACATAAAAGGCTACACGTTGCATAATATAACTCAATTTAATAATCAACCAAATATAAAAAATCAATTTCTGTAAATAAAATAGTTTACAATAAATAGCACAAAGCAATTACAAATTAAAAAACTCGTCTAAAATATAACTAGAATTTTGCACGTTGAAGTCAATTATAATTTGTATACAGCATACGCACATAAATTTAAATATTTTTTGTAACCTAACATTAAACTAGATATAAAAAATATCACCCAATATTATCAATGTCACAGTAATCAAATATACTGAGCAGACAAAACATACCTACGCGTACAAACACAGACACAAACAAACATACAAACGGGTTCATTAAAGTATTTCCGAATGGGACCATTCATTCTTGACATCAAATCATTTTAATGTCACGACATTTATTAAACGAACGCGACAGGTGTCGCTTTAAAAAAACATTCATACAAAGGATACAGAAGTTTTATATTAAACCAATGTAATAAATGAAAATCTGCAGAAAAGTCGCGTGTAAAGTCGTGTCAAAAGTCGCATTAATAAACATCGTAACGTGTATTTAGAATTTGTGCTTTTTGCTCGTAGGAATTTAAACTTAATATCAATAAATAGAAAAATTTGATATTAAAATTTAAAGTAGAATAAAAAATTTAAAGGGTATTTAGAACTTGGCCTTTTTTTACTCTTATAAAGAGTAAAGAAAGGCGATTTACCTTAATTAATATAAATGAATTTATATTATACTTTTTCTAGGTTTTATAAAGATATTAATTATTGCAAAATTAAATCAATTAAGCCTCGTTTTTTCAGATTTAGATATTTGGTATTTTTAATTACTCAGAAACTGCTATTAAAAGAGATACTTATTAAACAAATAACTTAAATAAACATACATTTTAAACAGGAATAAAACGAAAAGCAAATATATTTGCAATAAATACTTGTAAACTTCAATCAGAGTGCGCGTAAATATATAACGATCATATATAAAAATCAAAGTGGTATACAAGTGTCAGTATAGCATATGAAGAGATAAAAATGTACTTGAGTTAGGTGCACTAAATATTTGACTTATGACAAAGTCATAAGTCAAATATTTAATCATATAAATAAGTCAAAATCATTATTTATTATTATTAATGATATTAGTCATATCAATATGTCCTAAAATAATTAACAAATTTACTTCTGCTTATTTTCAAAACGATACAACTTTGAAAAATTTAGAGAAACCATTATGTAAATTATTGATTAAAACATTGTTAAGTACGGCGCTAACTTAAAAAGACATTATAATGAGAGATAATTCTGAAGTAAGGAGGGGAGGGGGAGGGGGCACATGCCTCTTTAATAAACAACACAAAATACACGGGCACGGTTTGCTTCAAGCTAAATGCCCCAAGGCAATTGCACTTGCACGAAACTAAAACTTATCAAACTCATGAAGAGATAGACTAGTGTAATTAAAGTCTGATTATCTTTCAAAACTGACTGACAGCTTGTAGTATGGTTATAATAAGTCATCATCTTCAAAGTTAACTCGATACTTGATCTAATTAAGATCTATAGGAAGTAAAATAGATGTTTGACTAAAGTGCAATTGAAAAATTGATAACAGATGGATAAGGCTTATATCTTATTATAAATAATAATAATATAGACTTTTTGATAATAAAATATTTCAGAAGTTTAAACAAGTAAGCTTATTGCAAGTCAAAATTCGGTTGACAAAAGTTACAAAATTCAGATTATTATTTTAGATTCATATTTTATATAATTTTCCGAAACAGTAATCTCTTTTATTGTTGAAATTAATAGAGTATAATTTATTCATAAATTCTTTGATATATGAACAATAATATTTTTATTTTGAAAAATAATAACTGTTCTTCGTTCCTTCCTTGAACATATCACTCTTTTTCATAACCCCTATCTTATCAATCTCTCTCAATAATAAATGAATGCTTCATATTATCATCTATCCAAATACAGTTGATTCATTTTCCTGTCTGTAAACATTCATCTCTTCATTTTCTTCTTTTTCTACTTCACTTGTTGCTGTATCCATCCATCTAATTGATAGCACGCCGAGTCTGTTCATTCTCAAATCTTTACTTAATTCTCGACAGAGAATTCTCAATCAATCTTTTAAGAATCACTCTAAACTTTCACTCATCATTTTTTCGATAGGCAATTACCAAGCGTGTTATCAGTAATATGTCTTTTAATTATTTGCTGTAAATAATTGCCACTTCAGAGTTAATGAACTGTAGGGAGATATATTTATGTCTGTATTTTTAATAAAGAATATTTAAATGTATATTCTTTAATAAATAATGAATATGTTCTAAATAAGAAGCCTTAACCAACAGTTGAACTTCTAATGAGAGTTAATTTATGATCATGTTTTGTAAGTTAATCGCTAATTCAAGGTACCAAGGTATCAAGGTTTAACTATTGATACTATTGATATATAACATTTAAATACCATAATTGCATTTAGGCAATCGAATGTCATAACATATCATTACTAACAATTACTTATTGACAAGATGACACGGTATAGGGCCTACTATGCCATTTATTAAACTGTAAATACATATTAATTTAAATAAATTATACGAAAAAAATGAAACATTTTATCATATACATTAAAAACGAACATTATTTGATTTATGTGATAAAAAATGCAAAATTTTCTTACAGTGAAAGAAAACAAATTAATTTTCATTAATTTAACTAAATAAATAAATTTATCTGGCGACAGAATACAAAGTGTACGATTAATTTTACCTTAACAAATTAAGTTAAAAGTATTTAATTAATGAGACGTTAAGTTGAATACACTCTTGCCCCCACCCCTCTCCCGCCCTCACCCACCCACTCAGCCTAAATGACGCCAGAAATTAGACTACTGTTCAATAAAAAGGGGTAAAAAGTCAAATTGAATTAACCCCATCAGACGTTAAGATTTTCATTGAATACAGTTTCAAAGCGGAAATGTTTTGTGTCAGTAATTAGCATTCAGGAGCGAGGAACTGTCAGGGGAATAATAATCACAGGCGACTGGGGGAAAGAAGTCTCCAGCGAGGCCTCGTTTCTTACTAAACCACGCCCATTACGCCCCGTCGCCTATTAACAATCTAGATCGAAGTAACTGTACGATTTGATTACAAATTAACTGGTAAAATGTTAAAATTAGGGTTAAAAATGTTAAAATTACTAAATTACATTACAGTAAACTTGCTGTCCGTTTTACGAACAGCGACTAGTTTTATTATAATTAGACAGATAGCCGAACAGCTTCAATAAACTGTTCTCGCCTGTCCACGAGGGAAATGGAAGTCACGTGATATCAATGATTTGCAAGCGTGTAGGACAAGCATAGCTGTCTGCAGACGGACAGCTCTGTCATTTAGACAGACAGTGTTGTCATTTAGACAGCGCTGTCGTTTAAACAGACAGCTCTGTCGCTTAGACAGACAGTCACCTTGGGAAGATGTAATGATATAAACCAGGCCATATTGCAGCAGAGACAGACGGTCAAGAATTATATCATTAAATGAAATGCAAAATTTTACAGACTTGAAATCTTTACTTTCAATATACGAAAACGAAAATATAATAATAAAAGGATATATTATAATATTTGATAATATATCGTTAATATAATATATTATCAAAAATAAATATATTATCAATAATACATCATTAAATGTAATAAAACGATATA
>JAQIXG010004307.1:0-13143 GCA_034700105.1 Oconnorella tubifera
CGTCAGAACAGAAATCTCAGTCGAGTTTTCGTTATCGTTATCATTTCGTCTACGAAAAGGTCTGAGTTTTCGTTAACGAACCTTTTCGTTATCGTTATCGTCGACGAAAACAACAGTAAGGCATATACAATTATATAATAACTACAGTATTTACCATAAGGAAAAAACATTTTTACGGTGAAGCTACTAGATTTTTGAATGAACAAAAAATAAATAAAATGAGTGATCAGATATTTTTTTACAGGGTAGCGGAAAGATTAAAACGATACTGATTTTTTACTTAAACTATTATGCTAATTGTAGTAATTTGGATCTCGAAAAAAATGAAAGACGTCAAATTATCTCATTAATAAAATAGTAACCGAAAAAACGAAATGTTGCCTAAATTTATCAATCGTTATTGTTCTTTTATTATTTCATAAAAGTTTGTCTTTCAATATATTCTTTTGTATTATTTATTGTTCTTTAATTTTGCTGTGATTCTTTATTTTACAACACGCTCTCTAAACACTTATTTTAATCTTTCTACTCGTGATTTTAACAAATTGCTATTAGATGATATCGAACAGAGTAAGCACATTTAAAAACATTTTCAGTTAAAAGTCACTTTAGAGTCTAATTTCACCTTCAATGTTCATTAAGTGTTTGATAAGTAAATGATATTCTTTAATCACCATATCTCAGCACTTTTCTTCATCCTAATGATATTATTAAATTTCACTTGCAATTCTTGGTTCATATCCAATAGCTTGTTTTTTGTGTAACTTGATACAACTAACAAATAACTTAAAATAGAATTATTGCTTAGTAGTAAAACTGACTTCTAATCTATTAATATATTCTTAAGTTATTAAATTCGAATGAATTTTTCATAAGTTACGTTATAAGCGCCGTTCTTAACTCCAGTGTTCGAAGCTTTTTATTATAAATTCGTGGTTATCATACTCAAAACTGTAAAATCAAAATGCCAGAGATAGTAAGCGATGTATATAGATTCCTTGTTTTGTTGTTTGGGATATGTTTTTTAAGCACACTCTGTATAAACTTCAATCATTTTAGACATTATTGAGCTTTTACGCAAATGTTCTACCGCTGTCTATAGGATGTAACTCTGCTTATTATACATAATGCTAGATAAATGGAAGCAGTTAGTTTACGATTAACTATAATACATCGTATATGTATAAACCAGCTGTTGTTGTTTTAAATACTATACAGTATTTCAAGTGTTTACAGTGTTTATTATTAAAAAGGCATCTATAAATAGATAATGACTAATATAAGCATGTATCTTAATTTCTTGACAGACATAATGCATAGAAAAGACATTTATGAAAACATCTATTATTCATAATACGCATTTGTAAAATCAGCATTCATTCAAAGTTAATACTCAATGTTTTAAAGTACGAGATAGTAAATATAAAACATTATTTTTCTTGAAGACAGTCCTATGCAGTCGGCCACTTCGCTCAAACAATAAGTTTACGCGTCAAAGAACCAAGCTATCAGTCTAGCTGTGAACGTTAGACGCAAAAGCTGTTCAGAAAGATATTTTTGAGGTGCAGCGCATTTGTCACGGTTACTTAATAAATCGTTTGAAGATATTAATCTATCAGAGGGTCTCGTATAATAAGTATGATAATGTTCTTAACTTAAGGATACATCGATTGGATTAATGAGTGTAGATGCTTCATTATAACAGAAAAGTTATATATTATTCTGATAGGTCAATGTTAATTTTGTGACATAGGCCAATTCGCTATGTTTAATTTGATTAATGTATGCTTAATTTAATTACTAACTAGTAATAGAATATTACGTTAATACTAAACAAACGGTAAGTTTTTCGCATTTATTTATTGCTATGATTAAATATAAATTAAAATGTAAGAAAATTACAGTAAACTTTTCTAGTGTGCAATGTTCCTACAATTTACTAATCAAGTTGATTTAGACTGATACTGACAATAATAGAATTTGATATGAAATGTATATTTAAAGTTAAATTAAAGCGTTTATCTTTTCGAAATTTTAAATTATGCTATTTTAAGCTATACTTGCAAGCTATATATGTCTAAATCAACCTAATAAGGTTATTGTGATAAAATCGGATTGATTTTTTTTGTTCAAAATTATGATTCAAAATTTGATGATAAAATTATGTTGCGGAATTTATAAAGTGTTTTTCAAAGTGACTAACCATTCGCACGAAGCCATACAATTAGGCCTACTGAAGAAACTATTTATTAAAGCTCTGCTGGTCTATAAGAATTCAATACTTTCAAGTGCATTTATTATACCAGCATGAGATTTCGAAATATAACTGAAAATATTTACATTATAATAAGTTTCGCTTTATTTCCGAACCATTGAGATAAACTCAAGTGTAAACATTTGTATCATTTGCTTATTGAAGACTTAAATGCTGTAATATTTTTAAGTTCATGGTAGTTTAATGCAATATGATAATAAGTCTTTGGCCAATAAAATACTAGGTGAAGCCATATAATTTATTATAATGCAATTCAATGTATCTACAGACTTTCATTAATATTCACTGAGGAAACAAGCGTGAAGTTTTATATTTGAGGGAAAGTTATAATGTAACTTAAGTAATTTACAAAGTTTGGAGTGACATATTTCAGAATTATTCAGGCAACGTGCTTATAAATAAATATTTATGTATTATCAAATTCTCGACGATAATGAATAATAAACTATAGTAAATCTGTTAACAGCATTGCCGTTATTATCAGCGTAGATTGTCATTTCGAAGCATGCGAATATAGTACGCTTTTTAAATCTATCGAAAGGTAACTATTTTGATCAATCAATCAAATCTTTGATGAGACACTTTAGATTATTCTTGAATATATATTTTAGTGTACGGTGCATCAAACGTTTAAATGTACTGCATTTTCAAGTAAACTTATGAAATTATAATACATCTCGGATATTTGAAAAGTGCGTTGTGTCATACATAGAGCTTTGTGAGAAATTTTAAATAATTACTCTAATATGAAAAACAAACTCACACTAGGAGGCTCCTGCTAATATGTATTTCATTTTCGCAAATTATGTCATTATTTTAAACTGTGTCAAAATATTAAATTTCAAAAAATTAATATTTTTTCTCACGAAAATAACTTTCAGAGTTAAATATACATTATAACGAGTGGTTGATGAATCTATTATCACTTGAGATTTTCAATTTTTGGTGTTTTTAATTGTATTACTGGATAATGCTTGATTAGATAAAAGCATATTCTGTTTATTATACGTTTGTAAAGTACTCAATACAAATTATTAATAATTATTTCTGTAATTTATCACTTGAGCACGTTTTAAAGATGCAACATATACGTACGTTGGTATCCGTAGACCTACAGCTGCTGTTTAGCAATAATAAAAATGTAATAAAAATACAAATAATGTTTGAAAGTGAAAAATTGATGTTTAATCTGTTTTATTTACGTAACAACAGAATTATTTAACTATTGATTGTATTTGGGTTTTAGTAATTGAATATTATGACAAGCTGTCACTGATTCCGTTTGTAAATGTAAGCTGTCAATACTATAGAGCATATCTATTCAAAATGATATCAATCAAAGTTGCATAATAAAGTATCATTTTTAAATGATAGATTTCTAGTGGTCATACACATACATCAGTTTATATTTGTTGCAGCTTTTTGTGCAGTTATGACTTTATATATTACACAGAGTTCTTTAATCAATGAATTCTTGTTACACTCTTCATACACAGGAGATTTTATATGTAGTTTGTAACATCGTCGTAATGTTGTATTTTAAAATAGATAAGAATAATCGATGCATCATTAAAATTAACTCAATAATAAATTGCTATTGTAGAAAATCGAAAAATTGTTGCATTGTGTTTTCATATAATTAGTAACATCTGTTTATAGTAGGCCTACATTGTATAATAATTGCCTGCAAAATGTTGTTGTTCAGCAATGCTGTAGTTAAAACTATTTTAATTCTGGAATATAAATTCTTATCTAAATAATCTTATTAAGTATTTATCATGTTTCAGTTTTTTGTTTAATAATTCATAGATGCTTATAAGAGCTGAAATCAAACTAGGCAAACATATACAATTACTTTTCCATCATGATTGAAATAATGTTTGCAATAAGATTGCAATCGTGTAGAATATCAATTTTGTTAATACATGTAAACTTTTATCGATAGCAGACTTAATGGTGTCTAGGTATGCTTAATTATGTGGCCTTGTACTGCTTTGTGAATTTACATAAATTACATTTTTAATGCGAATAAACAGTTAATATAATTAGTCGCAGTATATATGAAGTCATATACATTGGAATATTAGCACAAAATTAGACTCAAGTTAAATAGTATCAAGTAAGATTTTTTCTCTTTTATTATATTGTATATCTGCTAAGTTACTGAATGGTTATAAGGCTGTGTGTATCGTTTTAATTTTTATTAAGTTTATAATGAGCTCTAGCGTATACAGTGTACACACTGAACACGAATATACTACTTAGAATACTTCAGTTTATGCTATTCTATTCAATGCTAATATAGGCTGTAAATGTAAATATTGTAAACATCGAAATCGTCACTGTCTGATCTTGTTATTGTGAGTGAAAGCCTCTATTTCCAGTATTTTTTACCAGGCTATAAATTATTATAGAGCTTGTGAGGTTTCGTCAAAATGTCGACTTCATTTTTTTCTAGATTGTACGGTTATTAAGTCTCGAATATCCAGCGCAGGTTTAGTATATAATTTAAAATTACTAAATGAAACTTGCACTGTCGATTTATGTGCAGTAAATCGAATTTTGAAAGTTGAGATGAGAGGCGAAATGAGTAAAAAGAGAGGCGAACATTGCATTAATATTTTCTTCAGCTTTTTGCGGTAAACTTTTATCAATCATGAATAAATGACTCAAATTAATTATTGAATAAAATGAATTGAAATTCATTAATTGTTCCGCGTCAAATATTAAATTAGAGTGATTTTTCTGCAGTCTCTGTTTTCGTCTGTAAATTATGATGTATAGCAATGTCAAGAGTGCTGCGATGTAAATTTTATTGTAAATATGAACAATTGAATTGCTTTATTAAGTTTACTGCACTGGGCAAGATGCAAAATTGAATTAACTAATCGATATCAAATCAAGATATAAACCATGAGCTATTAATTTAAAATTGTTTATAAATAGTAATAATTATAAAGCCTATTGTATGATTTATATAGTGAAATTAATTATAGTTCCTTTTGAATACTGGTTATTGATTAATCACTATTTGAAAATAGTAATAATCAAATATTAATCATTAATCTTTGCATTGTAAGTTTAATAACTGAATGATAAAATAAATATTTTTGTTTTGATTTAACTGGGAGTACCACTAGTTTACTTATAAATTTCATTTGTTAAATAATTTTTGCACTGATTAATTTGTACTTTATCTAAATGCTTGCCCATGAATATTTTCACACTTAGATAAAATTAGAAAATAATATTTTCAAACATATTACAGTCGAGTGTGAGGTATACTGTATTATATCATAAATTGTGTTTATTCGCTTACTTGTGAAATTCAATTTAGTTTCTTACATTGTTTGATTGTATGTTCATTTCAGAAATAAACTCCAACTTATTCATTGAATCATCTTTTTTCTAACAACTCGTAGGATAAAAATGAAACAAAATTAACAGTAAAGATTGCATCAATCATGTAATAAAAATTTGTATCGTTTACAGGAAGTGTAGATGAGAAATGATACTGACCGACTCAGTTATATATATTAATATGTGTTCAAATTTCAACGTTTTCTCTAGTTCAATCAAACCAACAATGCAGTTTGCTCGTTATTTCAATCATTCCAAAGAGTTTTTAAAATCAATAATCCCTTCTTAATTCATTTAACCTAGCAACATATTCGATATGATGTAAAATGGAAAACGCCAATTTGTACAATACCTCTATCGTTCCACCGTCCACGAATCTCATTGACGAATCAAACAGCTCTTTGTTCACCCAGCCAAACAGTACCCCTGTGTACCTCCGTCCGCGCAACGAAGAGTTAGCCAAAGTTGAGGTAATCCTCCAAGCGACCATTCTTATCCTCAACGTCATAGGAAATGGAGCCGTGTTAAGCATGCTGCTGTCCATGTCGCGTGATAGAAACTTGAGTAGAATGTACACGATGATTGGTCACTTGAGTTGCGCGGATCTGTTTGTGGCTGTTTTCAATATACTGCCTCAACTGCTGTGGGATGTGACTTACCGGTTTAGAGGAGGAAGGGTCGTGTGCAAGCTGATCAAATATGGACAGGTTTGATTTCTTGAATAACAAACAAATTTACATTATTTACAAGAAATTAAAAAAGATAGTAAGATAAGATTAAGATAAGTAAAATATTTTGCAATGCATATTTAATAATCATATAAATAAGGAAACAAGTTGAGTTTTAATTGGTCCTATTTAAATTTTAAAATTGAATTGGAAATAGTGTATCTAATCGTTATTACATAAAATATTAAAACTATTTCCTTCTGCATACTTGCCAGATAGTTTTTATACATTTATTATTAGTAATGCATAAAAAATCGGTTATATATCTAGAAATATGCGAAAGATTATGTACATGCTATTATTGCTATACTTCTCATTGATAAAAATTATAAATATCGTTCTCATTTCTGAATTACAACTATTACATTATCCAGAATATTCTATGCAGTATATCTTTTCTGCAAAATCTTTTCTCCCGTTTCTTCCACAGGTCGCCGCTATCTACGCCCCAGCGTACGTCCTAGTCTCCACCGCGATGGACCGATACATCGCCATCTGTCACCCGATGCGCAGTCACACCTGGACCTCCTCCACTGCCCATCGTCTCGTCGCCATCGCCTGGCTAGTCGCTCTCGTCTTCGCCGTACCTCAACTCATTATCTTCGACTACGTAGAAATTCAACCAAATCTTTTCGACTGCTGGGAACACTTTCATCCTCCTTGGACGCTTCATCTTTACATCACATTTTTCACAGTCGCTGTCTATATAGTCCCTCTTATTTTCCTCACAGCTGTCTACACAAGGATTTGTTTAGTCGTGTGGCGCAGCTCGAGCGACGAC
This sequence comes from Oconnorella tubifera, assembly GCA_034700105.1. Taxonomy (NCBI): domain Eukaryota; kingdom Metazoa; phylum Annelida; class Clitellata; order Enchytraeida; family Enchytraeidae; genus Oconnorella; species Oconnorella tubifera. The sequence continues at coordinate 7,145 of JAQIXG010004307.1, forward strand.
GCTACGCCGAACATTCCCCTGCGACCCGCCTCGCGACTTCCGTCAGAAAACGGCGAGTCGTTACCTTCAATATCGCTCACATCGCCGCTGACGACGACGAATGGGAGTCTAGCTAGTCAAACGACTGATTTTATTAGTAATAATGATAAATACTCCGTGAGAGAAAACGTTAGTTTTGATAGTGGGGCAACAAAGGGGCCGCAGCCCCCTTCTAAAGCTCGAACTAGGACGGTTAAATTAACCCTAACAGTTGTAGTAAGTTATTTGATTTGTTGGGGTCCGTTTTTCTTTGCACAAATGTGGTACGCTTTTGATCCTAACATGGCGGCGTCTGAAGGTTAGAGCATTCACTTTATTTAAACAAATATATAATTTGATATTTTATCTGATGTTAATAATTTCTAATGTTATACAGTTGAAGTGTTTAATAGATTTAATTATAAGTAATTCAAATCAAAGTAATTAATCATCAGAATCTGAAATAATCGGAAATAATGCATACACTTTATTTATACAAGTAAATAATTTGAATAGTTGAGTCGTTAATAAATTCTAGTGTATTTATTATATTTAATGGTAAGTAAATCAGTCAAATCAAAAAAACTAATCAGTTCAATCTCAGTTTAAATTTACAAATATTACATTTGCTCGCAAAATATAGGCCCTGGTTTTATCTTACTTAAAAAAACTTTAAGTTCTCAAATAAGGCTTTTTATTACTTTCTGTAAATCACTCTTGTAATCAAAAAATTCCGCCATGCTCGATACAGCCGTAACTTTGAATTTAAGACATTTTTTCTAACGATCGTGTTTCAAGAAATATGCTGCATGTTTTCTATATAAACACTCTGGTTCATCTAATGCGTTCAATATCTAATTTCTCTGATTCGTAAACATATTCTTTTGCAAGAGATAAACGTTATCCAGTATAAGCTAGCATGCTGTGATAAATTTACTCCCCCCCCCCCCCCCATCTGGTCTTTGGTATCAACCTACTACGATCAATTGAGGGGTAATCTTAGAAAGAGGTGATGGGATTATTTAAAGAAAATAGAAAAATAAAATGTCTAAATTGCAACATTTTATAAGTGTTAAATCGTGATCTTAATTTAACACAAATCTCTACAGTATAATACTACATAAAGCAAATATTTTTTACATGTTAATAACAAAATCTGCAACATATATTATACTCTATCAGCGAATTACTTTATTGAATACAGATGGTATGGAAAAGATTGATTGAATCCTGCATAATATACAATAAGTTATGTAGAAGTTCTTTTCTTTTGGTTACTCATTTACTCTGAGTTCAGTGAGTAGTCACTTAGTTAAATCTTCTTTTAATCAGTATAACGAAGAATTCACTGACGTTTATAGTAACATGAGGAAACTTGCCACTTTTCATCAATAGTCGATATCATACAAAGAAAGAAAGATAAGACAGTTCTAAACATTTTCTACCATAATTTAGCGCATAATCAGAAAACATTGATAAGAATTTTAGCTAAACAATGAAAACTAACGTTAGTTTTTAATCAAAAAACACTTGATTATACATTATAAATTATACATTAAAGAGAGTATTTTCTCAGTAGTATTTGTAGTGGCAATTTAGTGATCATATCTCTGCATGCTGAATTTTCTTTAAATGTATACAGTAATAAATCGTGTAATTTTGTTGTCTTCATTCATAATATGCAGGCAGGCAATAAGTATATCATTGAAGATTAGTGCTACGGAAATATTTTGCGTTTGCAACAAGAAGAGGTGGCGGTGGAGGATGGATTTGTGTGTAAAAAAAGCCAAAACACTCAATTATGTCTCTAAGTGATTCTCGATGCTGTAACATTGGAGCTAGTTTTATAATAGACTATTTTTATTTTATATACTAACACAATATTCTATAATATGTTGTTGAATGCTGTAAGATAGCTGCAATAATATTTGTCGCGTTATATGACTTGATTCATTTGATAACAATTTACATTGTTAACATTAAAAGTATTAAATTCATCACAAAAGTAAATTTAAGCACATATTTTATAATTAAAACTTAATAAAATGCATTAATCGTTATTTTCTAATCAAACTGACTGCTTCCTGATGATTCTTGGTTTCGGATAATCACACTATTTTGTGTCTTATTAAACTAAATAGCTTAACACCTTATAATGTGTTCTGGTCGGTGATAATGCGAGCTAATAATATAAGACATTTATCCTTCTTAATAAAAACTTTCAGTCGCTAATTATAAAGACAATCTATTAGATTTTGCACGTGGATCTTATTAAAGAGACGCATAAGCTACAAGGGATCAGTTTCATTCATATTCTTACTGTGAAAGTGTTTGCTCAGTTTTTTACACGATTAATTTTCATTCCTACAATCGGACATTACACTTGAGTAGGTCCTATATTGAATTTGCGTCGCTCTGTGTTTCACCTCATCTTAGTAACATTACATTCTAGTCATCGACATTTCGACTAAAACTCATCGAGGTTGATAGATATTCGCAATGAATATGATCAGATTCCGAAATGATAGAAAAAAGAGAGAAAATAAAACATAGCTACACGAATTAGATGCTTTACGAGACAAGCTGCATCTCATTGTTGAAACTAAGTTATATCACAGCATTGCAGATATGAATAACTAATGACCGGTATCATGGAGAAATGATTTTGCTTAAAAAGACAATTATTTCAGTTACTGTCCTTCATAAAAAAAACTACAACGTAGAGTGATTTTAATTATGCATTTAAAGTTCATTCATCTTTTAATATTTTGACAATTTATTGTTTTAATTCATTGCAACAACGAATAGGAACGAAAACGTTGCTTCTATACAACGAGTTTGTATTCCATTTTTTTGCTGTTATTAAATTTTAAAATATATTTATTTAATAATTCTTATATATGATTTTTTGTTCAAAACGATGATTGATTTGTTATTAGATTAATATATTTTTAGATTAGAACAACTCTGCACTGATATATTTCACGTTTTAACACTTGTCATCTCTTTTAATTAAAACGTGATATAATGAAATCTGAGATCTCGTCAAAAGTGTTACCTAGTAGACATGATTTATTAGCAGAGAATGCATTATTGATGAAAGTTTCATGAAATAAATCATAATTACGTTCAGTAATGAGAGAAATTACAGAATTACAGGAAACAGTGACATAATAGAATGCAATCTGTACAATAGCAAGTTTATTTAGATCTTTTAAATTATTTTAACTATCATACAATTTTATTTTCTCTCGGCAATAAATGCTGACAAACAGAGCGTAAATAAAGGTTTTAGTGTGTTTCATCGTTTTTCTGCTAAAATGTATATCTGTTTTAACTACATTATAAAATAAATATTTAAATTAAATTTGTTTACGACTTATAGTTCTTTACCATTGCATTATATGTACAGTTGTTTAAAAATAAATTCTTGTTCTTTAAGAGTACCCATTCATTGATCGTTGTATATTTTGGTTATCTAATGTTTTACTTAATTGCCTTTGTTTAATAATTATACACCGTGTTGTACTCCATTCTTTTGCTATTATTAAATTTTATTGCATTTTCTTTGTAAATTCTTTTTCATCACTTTAATCAGAGTCTATCCATCACCTACACATTAAATTAATCCACATAATACTTTCATAAAATGTTAACTTCATTACTGCTAAACTTTGCACCTTGTTGGATTTTAATGACAATTGTTCAATACTGTTTTTTACGATTTTTGTAAAATAGTTTTGTCCAAATTACATGATTAATAATTTATTCATGAAAGCAGTGTCTACCATTTTTATTATTAGATTGACATTTCAAAGGAATGCATCTTACCCTCCGTTTGATAAATGTCCCTATTCGATTCGTCATCTAACTGACGTTAATTTATTGCTGGATTATTGGCTCTCTTCAATGACGGCTGACGAAGTAATTTTTCATAGATAAATTTTAAACTTTCCAAATAATTCAAATAACGTCTTGTACTTCGTAAATTTCTTTTATTTGTCATAAAATGTATAAGCAAGTAGGCCTATATACTATACAGATAAAATAAAAAAACAGACAAAACAGACTCGTGGGCCAAGACACTAACGCGAGCCCGGTATAATAAAAACATATCACACTTACGATAAAATACAATTATACTTTTCAATTGAAGAAATTCTTATACTTGTTTTATTTGCTTAATTGCTTAGTTTTATTTTCTAAGCAAAAATACAGTACTAAATCATTTAATAATTGAAAAAGTACATGCTACATGTATTAAGTAAAAATGAGTACATTAAATAAAAGAAACGGAACTTTAATATTATTTTTAGAAATGATTGTATGTTGATATAATCACACGAGAAAGGGCTAAGTGAAAGTCGACAGAGACAGAAAACTAAATAGCAATGCTTACTACTGGTAATATTAAATATTTAAAGAGAAAACGTCGTAGACAATAAAGAAATAGCTGGAAAGGAAGAGGCGAAAATGTTAAATGTCTGAGACATGTTTGGTAAACTATAACAAAATATATCTAAGGATAGATCTTAGATATTATCGTAAATTATCGTAAAGTTATGAATATTTAAAGACAATATTAGGCCTTTTATTGTACATCGTCCTTTATACATAAAGTTATATTTTCTTATTATGTCTAAGTATCTTTTTGACTTTTTATAATTTATTTTGTATTATAAAATAAATTTTCTTTATGTTGCTTATTTTATTTTATCTATTATATCAACAATAGAAGATCCAAATTAATAATTTTTCAAAAAGTTTAATTTGATAAATGTAACTATAACGACTGATAGGCTACCATGATCTTTCAATCATCTTTTTTTCTTTTGAAACTATCAGTAAAAATCAAAATCAAACACTAAAACGTTTTATTGTGAATTCTCCTTGTTAATTCTACCATTACATCTGCTTTAAATAGCTAATACCTAATTAATCTTGATACCATTGCTTTATGTTAACTTTTCATTCTTTTATATTATGTGATCAGAAACTGCAATGGTGCTCACTCTCCTGCTAGCCAGCCTCAATAGCTGCACGAACCCTTGGATCTACTTAGCATTCAGCGATCATCTGAGGCGAAGACTGAAGAGATGCTGTAGTTGTTTTTTCAGGGGAGGCAAAGGATCTCTGCGGACACCCATAAAACTGTCGTATGATTCGAGCGAAACGCGATACGGCTCACGTCAGCGCACGAATTGATGACGTAACGGCATTTTGGAGATTACGTAATAGCAAAAATTTATTACGTAACATCGTTTGATGACGTATAGATCGATGACGTGGTATTTTATTGGCTTTTGCGCATAAATTGATGATGTGTAATGTTGTTTACATTCGCTTTAGTTTCTAAATCAATGACGTCACTTGGGTTGATGCTTAACTTCAAAATACTCATTACGTTATGTTTGATTGAAAATTACAGTTTAGATAGGAATATAAACTTTGATAAAGAAATAATTGTTTACAAATTACAGTATTCAATAATACCTGCATAATCTTTCATAATATTAAAATTTTAGATTATTTTACTTATTCGTTTCTCATATTGCTATAATTATATTCTGTGATTGTTTAATCATTGACAACTGTTCGTGTATGAAAAATTAAATGTTTACTTTAAAAACTGTCACTTATTATTGTGAATCTTTTAATACCAATGGATACAAATGTATTTCAGTAGTTTTACATATGAAATAAGCTTTATCTGATAATTGGCTTAATTAAACTTTGTATAGCTTTATCTTTAACGAATTCATCTGAACATTGTAAACAAATATTAATTCATTATATTTTTACAAAATGTAATCAAACAGCTTCGAATTCACATAAATCCATCGTTTCCGTTTCAATAATTCTAAAATAATTAAATTTCGAATGCCAATCATTCGATCTATGCTAATATGGGGTCGTCCATAAAGTACGTCACGCTCTAGGGGGGGGTCTAAGAAAGTGTGACAGTTTGTGACAGGGGGAGG
>JAQIXG010004308.1:0-13142 GCA_034700105.1 Oconnorella tubifera
CTCTCTCTCTCTCTCTCTCTCTCTCTCTCTCTCTCTCTGGCTCTCTCTCTCTCTTATTAAATGGTGCAGAGAATTAAGTTTAAAGTGTCTTACTAAAGGGTGCAGAGAATTAAGTTTAATGTCTAGATTAGAGTGCTATATGAAATTATGTCTCATATGTAGCTGTTAATTTAAGCGTTTTACTAAAGGGAGAAATAGTGAGCTATCCGGGAATTAAATCTGGACCAGCTGCGCCCGAGTCCAGCGCTCTAATCACTTCTCTAACAAGTCTTGAAGTTACTTGAGGTATTTGCTACCCCCTTTAGCAATGCGTTTAATTGAGTGGCAGACATAATACGATTTATAACAGACAGAGAATTAAATTATGATATAAGACGTTTTTATTATAAAATAATATAAAAAATTAAAATATTAATGTTTTGTAATAAGTTTATAACAGAAAGATTGATATTATATAACGCATAATTTAGTTATAAAGTACATTATAAAAAGCATAAAACGTTTAAAATAAAAATCAGTAAAAATGCATTAAATAAAAATACAGAAGTAAATTTCTAACTGATGATCATTAACGATCATTTCGTGTTCTTTCTTTTTCATCCAGCGTCTAATACCAGCCCAGGACCAGTCTATAGGTCTCTGCATTCCCGCCAACCAATCACGATCGAGCCCCTTCTTGCTGCTAAATATAAACCCTCGGGATATAACGAGAGAGCTGATTGGCTGCTGGGAGGAAAGTGGGCGGAGCAACAGACTACGCATCTGAGAAAATTAAGGTTGATTTAGTACATATTTAACGATTTATTTAAAAATATATTATTAAATAATTTAATAACTTTCCCTTAAATAACTTAAAAAATTTAAATGCCTAATTTAGGCCTAAGAAAAACAATTATTAATACGAAATTTATATTTTTTACAGCAACAATACGTAAATAAATGCATACACTACACTGTGAACGTAAAAAAAACGACCCTCTACAATAACTATTAAAATAAAGACCAATATTTAAAAAAATTTATTGTGACTAAAATTATTTTAAACTCAACTTTAATACAAATTATTTTTTATAATTATACCAGTTAATAGCTATACCGGTTAAAATTGACGTCACGGGGACGTCATTCGTAATAAAATATCCCTTACAAAATGGCGTTCAGTGAGGAGGACGGAATAGTAATACAATATGTACGCCAACATCAGAATTACAGTGCAAAACGTTTGCTTAGAGAGTTTCCTGATAAAGGATGGAAACTTGGCGGACTTAAAGCCCTTCCGCGTAAGATTAATTCAACTGGTTCGTGCGAGCTTCAATCGGGCAGCGGTAGACCGCGTACGGCGAGAAATAATGAAAACATGGAACGGGTGCGAGCTCTCGCGCCGAGTCAAGAAAACAGGCCGCTAAGTCATCTCAAACGAGACTCTCGATTTCATACCCCCTGCAGCCTCCAAACAGCCCAGACCTAAATCCCGTGGACTACAAAATCTGGGATGTGATGCGAGAAAGAGTTTACGAGACAAAGGTACGTGACGTCGGAGAACCGCGCCAACGCGTCGTACAGGCGTGGGATGAGTTCGATCAAGTTGTAATAGATGCCGCCATCAGTCAGTGGCGCGCACCACTGACAGCACGATAGCGCGCCACTGACTGATAGCGCGCCACTGACTGATAGCGCGCCACTGACTGATAGCGCGCCACTGATAGCGCGCCACTGACTGATAGCGCGCCACTGATAGCGCGCCACTGACTGATAGCGCGCCACTGACTGATAGCGCGCCACTGACTGATAGCGCGCCACTGACTGATTCGTGCGTGTATTGAGGCGGAAGGAGGACATTTTGAGCGCACGCTATAACTAAAAAATGATTTAATACGCGATTCGTAATCATTTACCGAAGTTTTCCCGTGTTCTATTAAAATTTACGAATTATCGCGTAAATTATTGCAGTAATCGCGGAGGGTCGTTTTTTTACGTTCGCGGCGTAGATTTAATAAATAGATTATATAAAATAATTATATAAAATAATAAAATTTATACCATTTTAATTAATAAATAAATTAATATTTACGAATAATAATAAAATTTAATAAATTAAACCTCTATAATCTAATTCGAGAACTCGTTGATGATTTGAAGATACATTTTTAAAGGGGGGGGGGCATAAAATGTCCCCTTCCCCCATCTCGGATATATATTAGAGAATCTGAGGGCTTTGAAATATGGGATTTATAAATTCCTAGGGAGTGACCCCCTCTCTAAGAATTAATTAAAAAATAACAATATTTCTCAAATTTTGTAATTATTTACTATTTTTTTTATTTTTAGTTTCATCTATATTCGCTACAATATAGCACCGGTCCAGACGTAGCGAATAACTAATATATTATTTTATTATATAGTAACTAATATATTAATTAATTAACTAATAATAAAATTAATAAATTAGTTACTTAAGTAATTAATTATGAATTAACTACATAATAATTTCTCGCCGTCTGGGTGCTTTTTTACGGGGGCCTTTAGTTGGGGGTCGTTTTGTCGGCGCCCATTTGTCAGGGCCGTTTTTTTTATTGGGGGCTTGTTTGTCGGGGCCGTTTTGTCGTGGGTCGTTCGAAAACGTATCCATGCCTGCTTTGGGCCTCGTGCGGGATGAAACCCCCACTGTGTTAAATTAATATTTAGAAAGAACAGAAAATGATTATAAAAATGATGAGATAAATGATAATGATGATAATGATGATACGGTGGCTTGGTTACGGGTGATAATTAAAAATGAGCGAAAATAAAGAAAATTCAGGTTTTATTTTATTTCGTTTAGTTTAACATTAATAAATTTAATTTTTTTAATTTAAAATAAATTGAAATAAATCCGCACTTTGCAATAATTATTAGAAATGATTTTGTTTCTTTGTTCTCGCTTTTCTTCAGATGACTCTGTGAGTGAAATAGAGAGAAGGGTGACGGAAGCGTTTGAAATATTCGACCAGGAGGATAAGTCTATCGATATTAGGTCAATACAATAGAAATCTGTCAAGAGTATTAGAATTTAAACTGTCTTATGTTTAGTGATACAGTACAATGCGTTTGTTTCATATGGACCAGCGGTTCATATGACCCAACCCGTGGGTCGCGACCCCAACTGGGGTCGCCTGACAATTTGCCAGGGGTCGCCTGAGACCTTTGAGAATTATTTTTTTACATAAAAAACCCTTTTTTGTGCGATGTACATGCAATGTACATGCAATGTACATGCAATATACATGCAATGTACATGCAATGTACAATAGTGACAATTCACACTTAAATGTAATGTTAAACATTTTATTCATTTGCAAATTGATTTTTAAAAATATTGAACAGAAAATATAACAAATTGTTTGGTCGGGGTCGCCATAATTTTAAAATTTTATCGTCGGGGTCGCCACAACTTGGCAAATGTTATTAAGAGGTCACAGCATCAGAAAGGTTGGGAACCGCTGATATAGACCTTCATGTATTTTATGCAAACATATTGCGTTCTGTCAATTGGTGTGAAATAAGTTAAATATTTTTATTTGACTGCAGAGATGTTGGAACTATAATGAGGTCTCTCGGTTGTTGTCCAAGTGAAGCTGATGTGATGTCTGTCTTAAAAGAAGTTAGTTTAAATAATAAGTTAAATAATAATTATATTAAATATAATAATAATAATCATTTAGATTTTATGTAATCAGCTTGTTCATGATAAATGTTTATTAGGTTATTATTAATGTTAAATGTTTGTTCATGATAGATGTTAAATGTATTATTAAAGGTTGCTGTATGTTATAGTGGGCTATTATATTACAGAAGATCTCTAATATAAAGGGTGCAGCAAGTGATAGATTCCAAGTACGGAAACTAGGAAAGTTGTTGAATTAAGCGTCTTATTTGAAAAACTAAGCGTTGATTAATCTTTTTGTGCTGATGTAACATTAACTAGCGCTGTATAACTCATCTAAATTAAATATTTAAAAGAATATATTGTTGGCTATCAGAAATAAATATTTTTGTTAACTTGTTTAACCTTATGTTAAATATTTTGGTTAAAGAATTTTGTTGAAATGTTCAAGTTTTGCTAGAGAATTTTCTTGAATGTGTTTCCAGTTAGAGGAAGAAGATTTACCTGGCTACGTGCGCCAAGTAAAATTTCTGCCATTAATGATTCAGATTCTCCTTGAAAAAAAGTTTGTATAAAAAATTAACGAAAATTTTTGTAATAAAATGACGGTGAAGCAATTGCTTGATGTCTGGATTGTCTAATTTCGCGCCTTGTTAAAGGGTGCAACAAGCCAACTAAATGTGAAGATAATTTTATAGGTAAGTTTAACGTATAGATTATTGTATTATATGAATGATATCTAGGATGTAGCTGTCAATTTAAGATACTTACTAAAGGATGCAGCAAGCTAAGTTTAATAGCATGAGTAAATTTATTATACGTCTACAGCTATCAATTTTATCTTTTAATGTTGATGTGATATTTAACATTTTACCGGATTTTTCCGCAATTTTTATTACATTTCAAAGTATTTCACTGATTAGAATTTTTATTAGAATTCTTTAAATTAGACTTAAACTTTAATTTAACTTTAAATACAATAATTTCATTAGCTTTAAACGACTACCTGCATTTTTAAGTTGTCCTTTTGTGCTGATGTGACGTTAATTGACTTAAAAATATTGTCAGATTCAGTCCAAGTACGGATGACATGCTGCAGAAAGCGTTTGAGATTTTAGACTCGGATAAAAAAGGTTTTCTAACGAAAGAAGAATTACAGAAGACTATGACGGAAGGTTTGAAAATATTACAATTTTACTTTTTGCATTTGATTTATTTTGATATATTTGTTTAGATTTGTTTAATTAGATTTGTTTTGTTCATTTTGATTTGTTTGTTTTTATTTGTTTCGTGCTGTTTAATATTAAACTTTTTTTTTGAATTAATCTTTTTTATATTACTATTGTATTTGTTTTATGTCAGTATTAATATTAAAATTTAATTAGTTGTATTAATGTTTTGTCGAGCCTTTTGGAATAGCTGTTTTCAATTCAGAGAAATCACTTCAAGCCTGTTCTGATAATATCAAAGACCATTCTTGTAGTTTAACGTCACATCAGCACAAAATGTTCTGAACTGATTGTGTAGAAATCAAGTGATGAATGAAAGCTTGACTCTTCACGTCACATCAGCAAAAATGCGTCTATTTATTGACGCGTTATGAACTGTGTGTATAAACCAAGTGATGAGTGAACGCTTTACTCTTAACGCAGTAAATAATTCAGCAATAAAGATAAATAAAAAATTCATATACATTTTACTTGATAAATACATTTTGTTGAAATATAACGACTGAATGGTTGAACTTAAGATGTAACTTTGAATTGATAGGTCCCGGGTTTGATTCTTGGTTATATTTAGAGGTGGTGCTTGTTCTAGGCGAGCCGTTCAGTCAGGAAGAATTAGAGGATATGCTGTCTGTAGCCATTAACACTGAAGACAGCACTTGCTCCTATAAAGACTATATTCCGCTAATTTTAGCTGTGACTGGTGATCAGTAGTGAACAGTTTGTAACCGGTTTAGACCAGTTTATTGAAGAGTTAACAGCTTAAAACCAGTTTATTGAAGAGTTAATCGGTTTAGACCAGTTTGTTGAAGAGTTAACCGGTTAAGACCAGTTTATAAACCAGTTATGAACAGTTTATTAATCGGTTATTAATCCTAAGTATAACTAACTCTAAACTTAACCCTAACTTCAATATTACGAATATTACGTATTAAATAAGAAGATTCATCATTTTGTACATATATTATAAACAATGAAAATGTTCAATATAATATAACTCATTTTTAAAGCAGAGTATTTATATTGATTTATATATTCAACCAGTTAAAAGATTTAAAACAAATGAGCATTGCAGAATTTAATCCAAACATTGAACGTTACCACTAACAAAAAAATTTTAAATTTAAATATAAAATTAGCAGTACTACTAGTATTTTCCTAATAATAATTTTATATTACAAAACTTTGTTGCTTAACGTCACATCAGCACAAAACGCTACTTAGTCGATATGTTATGGACGTACGTGTGTATTAACCAAGTGATGAGTGAACGCTTGACACAGCTCAGTAAATAATTTTTATTTGGGAATGACAGGGGGGGCAAGCGCGTATAAACTTATACACAAAGGAGAAAAATTAAACAATAAACTTTCATTTGATTCAACAAACAAAAAAATGAACACAGTTCCAAACACATACTTTTTTATATGTTTTTGCAAACATACTTTCATAAAAAACTGAAAATTAAAGATTACATCCTCCCCCCCTCAACCCCACCCTTTGAATTAAATTGAGCATCAATGAACAAATTTAGAACATTCCCCCACCAAATATTATTTTTTTCAAGTTTTAAAAAATTATTTCACAAAAATCTACCTACTGTAAATATATTTATTTTTGAATATATTTAATGGATAGTTCACTCCCCCTCCTCCCCTCAAACTAAAATAAATATTACACAAGGGATTTACAAAAATGATAAAAGGCTTCCAGGGAGCATTGATCAGACGCACTAGTCATTTCAGTGATACAGTACAAAATAGCTTCTAAAATCAACCATTACTTTACAAAATGTAATTTTCTTAACTAGTTTTCTCTTTATTAGATTTAACGGTTAATTTGGGGTTAGAATTAGGGTTAGAATTAAGATTATAAATTAGAATTAGGGTTAGCATTAAGGCCCCCCTAATCTTTGTTTAACTGAACACGCGCGTAATGTAGCGTTTGGACTCAATATGCCGTCTGTTTGGATGGATGCCTTGTCTGTCTGGTTGTCTGTCCGCATAACAGTCTTCCTGTATGTGTGGATGTCTGCCTGGGTGTTTGATTGAATTGCTATGTTGTTAGAAGGCTGTATTTCTAGTAAAATAAATAAATAAAAAAATAAAATAAAAATAGAATACAATAAGCTTATATAAAATGATATACTGATGAAGGGTACAGGAGAAACAAACGCGGGAATGCGGGAATGAATGTGGTGAAAAGCAAGTGTGTGTTGCGGGAGTGTGTTGCGTTGGTTTTTTAGGGTTAGGGTTGGCAACACTCCTTTTAGGGTTAGGGTTGGCCCTAACCATAACCCTAAAAAAATTAACACAACACACTCCCGCAACACACTCCCGCTTTTCATCACATTCATTCCTGCAATCTCCCAGTCCTGCAATGCCGCATTTCACCCGTACCCACTGATGAAATAAAACAGTATTTATATAGAATGATAGAAATATTATATTTATTAAAAGAGATTAGATATAGACAGCAAATGCATGGACGGCTGAGTCAACAACAGAAGTTACCACAACCTGGAGCGTAACCCGGGTTACTGCCTTAATAGGCCAACACGTTACTGCTAAACCATTCTTTCATTAGGTTAATTAATTAACTAATAATAGTGCATATAAAATAAATATTTAAATTTGTATTAAGCAATAAAAATGTTGATAAAATATACTCAAACCTAAATGATCCATTTCAAGAGTGCGTTTTTTTTTATTCTGAATTTTCTTAGACTGCCCCCCCGCCTTCAAAACCCCTAAATACTCGAGGGGGGAATCGTCCGAATCGCTTTCCCCCGTTGATTTCACTTCCTGAACGAATCTTTTAGTCGGACGTATCAAATTTGACTAAAATAAAACAGTATGAAAAGAAACAAATTGAATATAAAGCTAAGAAGAAGTTGATAACATTGTAGTATTTTATATTTATATACAATGTGTTTTTTCACAGACTTGCTCAAACCTTTAGTGAGGCATTTATATCATCAGCTACGTCTTTGATATCAAATCAAGAATGGTAATCTAGAAATAATCTTGCTGCACCTTTCAGCGATAAGCTGTAGACATCAACTGTATCTTCGATGTCATTAGTAGAGTCAACTAGACGTTTAACTTGTTTAATAAAAAACTACTCGTTGCATCCTTTAACAAGGAAATTAGACATTAAGCCCGTTAATGTCTAGTTAACGGACATGATATCTAGTAACAATTAAGCCAACTAATTTATCAAGATTTGTCAATACTTGTTGCATCCTTTAGCTTTATTTTTAACTTTTTTTTTTAATTTAGACTTTTATTTTATTTATTTCAAAGTTTAGATTTTTTAGAATATTTAACTTTTACAGTTTTAAACTTTTATAATTTTAACTTTATTTATGCAGAATTTATTTTAAAATTGTAACTTTGTAATTTTTTACTTTATTGTTCATCACACTGATAACGATAATGGTAATAGAATTAAATTTAAAAATACAATTGTTTACCTTTTGCAACGCAGAGTATTTTTCTGGATTTGATCCGTTAGTTAGACCAAGTCTATTGAATACAGAATCCTTCTTCCCCGCTGTAAAGCAAACATCTATTACTCACTGATGTCACATCAGCACAAAAAACTGTCAAGGCTCATTAGAGAAGCGGTTAGAGCGCTGGACTCAGATGCGATGGGTCCAGGTTTGAATCCGGAGAGCTCAGTATTTCTTTAAGTTTTTGCACGCTTTAGTACGACTCTTAAATTGATAGCTACAACTGAGACATCGTTTCATATACTACGATAATCCGGATGTTAAATTTAACTCGCTGCACCCTTCAGTCAAAAGCTTAATTGATAGCTACATCCGAGATATAGATAGTACTGAGAAAGATAGTAACGGATAATACAAAAATAAATATAAAAATATTTAATATTTTTTTCTTTACATACTGTTATCTCTCTGTTGTCTAACAGGGGAATAGTCCGCTAACCCGCCCCCATCTTTCATAACGTCGTCACTCTCCCCCCTGTCACGTAATAGCGTTCTATTCGGTGTCGTCATCGCAGCGTTAGAACGCAAGTGATGATTGACAAAACGTGACGCCGCTAAAATAATAATGTTTAGAATAAAAGCGTTTGTTTGATGTTTAATGTCACATCAGCACAAAGATATCTATTTAACTTTGCAAAATAATGCTAAACTATATATTCAATGAGTGCAGAACAAAAGATAAAGTAATAAGTATTAGCTATTAGTTACGTTTATATAACTAAAGTTAAAAAAATGCAGTATGTTTAAAGAGAAAATTTAAAAACAAAGAAGTATCTGTAGAATTAATCATCAAACTAAAGGGGGCAGCAAGTAAAATATCACGGAAACTAAAGGGACTGGAACCTTATGCTTTAAGCCTGGTGCTCTAAATACAAAATATCGTTTAGAGAGTGGAAAATTTAACTGCATCACTGTCACTTAAAAATTGCATCATGACAATTTGACTACAGACTTTTGATCTACAACACTACGTCTACAGACATTTGGCCTATAGATATTTGGTCTACTGTCTACTGCGTTAAAGTTATTTTTAGAGTTAGGATTATAGCTGCAGGGTTAAGTTTAAAGCAATGATTACGGTTATAACTAGGGTTAGGATTATTGTATGGGTTACAGTTATGGTAGACCAAAAGCCTGTAGGCAAGTTGTCCGGGAACCCTTAAAAAGATTGATTATACCTTTACTACAATGAAGAAATTTATCAGTAAACATCTAATAAATCTTACATAATGTAATCAAATGAATAATAAATCTCATAGACAACATATTCAGTGAAATATTTGAGTGACAGACAAAATAACCTGAAGATCTGAGAGATCTAGGGTTGTCTACTGATGCGGCTGATATTGGTTGACTGGGGGGCCCCTGGGGGGGTGAGGAATAAAAAAAGTCAATTTAAATGGGTAAAATATCTCAGTGAAGGTGGTTCGATGGAAAGATGGATGTATCGAAAGATGGATGGATTGAAACATGGATGGATTAAGAAATCAGTGGATTGAAAGATGGATGGATGAATGCAAAGATGGATGGTGGATGGGTGGATAGACAGATGAATTAATAGATAAGTGGATAAATGAATAGACAAACAGACAAACAAATAGACAGATAAGTCTAGACTTGAGTTTGACTCGATTTAAAATACAGACTACAGACTGACAGACAGATGAATAGACAGACAGACAGATAGACAAACAGATAAACAGACAATGGAAGCTTCATATCTGAATTATAAAAAGTTTATAAAAAATACATATATATGAAATTAAAATTTTCAAGTAAAATGAAGCAAAGTATTCACAGATTGTAATCTGGCATGTTTCAATATAGCAATAACGTCCCCCATTGCGACTATCCCCATGTCAGCTAAGTATTCCTTATTCAAGTCCCCGAGCATCGTTCCCTGTATACGATGCTCCGTGAATACAATCGCGTAGTTGGTTGACTCGCTGGCTGGGATGCCGGCGTCGATGAAAAAGTTGAGCCAGTTGGAAGTTGACCACGTTGTCATGTTGTAAAGTAAGATTTGAATAATCCGAGCGATAATGCTAAAAATAAACAAGATTAGTCTTAAACAAAACAAGTCGAAATCGGAACAAATTGATTTCTAACTCTAGGTTTAATTAGACACTAATTTTAAATATAAAATAATTAGACAGAAAATATTAACTTAATTAGACCCTAAATATAAATATAAACCTAATTATATACTAACTATACATATAAAACTAGTTTGACACAATCTTAATTACAAAATAACCCTTAATCTTAATTAGGATTATCTTAACAGTTTTACTTTAATTTATATTAATTGACAAAAAGCTAAATCTTTCAAAAAGTGTAGTTTGGCTGTACAATTGAGAATGCAATTTCTTGCCTAATCGATATCGTTTTTCGCCTATTAAATTAAATTGACGTTAAATTACATTACATCAAATATAATTTTGTAATTATATTTATCAGAAATATCATTTTGTAATTTATCCTAAAAGTCTAAAATGTATAACACGTAAGTTAGGCAATTACAATTAATTTTATAAAAATTGTATGAATAATTATGAGCAAAATTTGAGTAATTAAGTAAGTTCAATTTTTCACGTAATATTTCATTTACTATCGAAATTATAAAATATTTAATTTAATATTAACATTTAAAAATATTTAATTTATATTTAAAATAAATAAAATAAATTACAGGAAATGAAAAACAATATTAAAAAATTCTGCAAAGAAAGATTATCGATAAATTTACAAGCGACACATTAACCCTAACCCTTGAACCCTTTTAGCTTAAAGAAATCAAAATGGTTTAATGCCTATTTCTAAAGGGCAGGGGGGTATAGGCCCCACGCTTTGAAAGGGCCCAAGATAACGGATAAATTTTATTAAGACCCGTTAATTGATTAAAATCATAAAGCAAAAATGGCTACACGCTTTCTGGCAGCCCCGAGTCTCTAAGGGCCCCAAAGCTCGATGTAGGCTTAGTGTATATTTTGCGTTGAATATATATATATTTAGCAACCAAGTAATTGCCAATTGGAGACCAAAATATAGGGTGATAACCTAAAAAATTAAAGATCATCAGTCAAAATTTCTGAGAATGTTCTTATTTTGCGTAATTTTTGGTTTCGGGTCTATGAGCTTCAATTTTTTTTATTATATAAGAAGAAAACAGTTCGAGTTCCTAGGCTATATAATGCTTACGAGATTAAAAAATTATTCTTCATTGATCATTGATGAAACGTTCTGATCATCTTAAAAATCTCCACAACTTGTAACGAGCTGACTCTAAAATGAGGTCACTACAAATTCGTGATTGTCTAACTTTCCATAATTATAAAATAAAGCAAATGCAGACATCGTTTAATTCAATACGCAGCATGCAGTTGGATTCAATTATAGGCTTACACCTAATATGTTATTATTGACTTTATTAAACAAAATTTCTTGTACGAGTCTTTTTGGCAGTGCCTTTTTATTGAAAAAATGTGCCAGTATAACAAATATTTCTTCCCCAAAATATTTTTTCTCTTTAAAAAAAATGTTTCTTCCGGGGTAATTTTTATAACCTAACTATAACCCTAACCCTAATGCTCTGATTATGTAGATTATAATGAAGCTGTAAGTGGGGGAAGAAATATTTTTTGGGGGAAGCAAATCTAGGCAAAATATATCTTCCCCTAGAAGATATATTTTAAAATATTTTTTACCTGGGGGGGGGGGAGATTTGTATGGGGGAATAAATACGCTGCGACACTGGAATTCTTGTTTCGTGGGAGACCGTGTACGTATTTTTTTTCAATTTTCGTCCGATAAATCATTTCGATTCTTTAAATTTCCTTGCCTTTGGTGTCTAAAGCTGAGTGTCTTCCTCGAGTAACCATAAATCGATATACTTTAAGGAATCAAAGAATGTGAGAGGGGGTCCCGCTAGTCTGATGAATAACAGTGATGATACTGTTTTGGTCATCAACGAAGCTCTTGTTGGGGTGATACTGAGATTCATCTGTGAATCTCATTATTACATGAACTAGGAATGAGATTCATTCCTCAACAAAATGGTGACCATCTAAAGGGGGGGTTCACATAAGAGCGCGCCTCATAAAGGCGACCGACTAATAAGAGCGACACTTAAATGGGCGCACGTAGCGATTAAAACTGTCAGCGTGATCCATTTACAGTAATTAGATATGATAGTAAGAATAGCGCCAAGAGTGATATTAAAGTAAGAATTTAATAATGTAACTTTGCAGCCAAGTAGCATTTTGCAGAATTTTTTACTTTTACTCGTTTAATAAATTGTGTCATTGAATTATATTTCTATCAGTTGCGTAACTAATATTCCTCTGAATGGGAGGTAGGTATCTTCCCGAAATTTAACTAATGACATTTTTAGCGGTTATCACTCTATTATTGAATCATCACATGCATATTACCTCAAATCAGTAGCGTCACAAGGGTTGGTGTCACTCGGTGCGATAGCCCATGGTGTCACTCCTCCCAGTAGCGAATCCATAGGGGGGGCGATGGGGGCGATTGTCCCCCCCCCTACATAGTCGTTTTATTTTTTTACATGTTAATTTAAAGCTTGATTTAGCGATCCTACATACTCTCCCCCCCCTTACATAGTAGATATAAAATATATATATATGTTAATTTATAGCGCGATGGAGCGATCGCCCCACCCCTACATAGTTAACATACTTGTTTGTAATCGATCAATAAATGTAAAGCTTGTAGGATTCTATAGATACAGATAGAT
>JAQIXG010004309.1:0-13139 GCA_034700105.1 Oconnorella tubifera
TAAAAAAATTCTAAGCCAATGGGGGAGGGGGGTTTAATTCCCTAACCACCCCCCTTGCTTACGCAACTGTTACTGTCAGTGAGAATATTAAATGCTTCGTATAAGCAACTGCACTTTATTAAATATTACTTATCTAGCGAACAAAATATAAATGTGCTTAAAGGGTTGGGCAGGGCCGGATTTACCTTGAAGTACTTTCAGCACGTGCTGAGGGCCCCCCGGACAAAGGGGGCCGCCCGAAATTTAAAAAAAAAATTACTTCCAATATATTATTAAGCTTTACGTTAAAATGTTCCCATGTGTGGGGTGGGGGAATAATCATAAGTGTTATAAAAAAAGGTCATCACTGTCGAAAGTGGTTTTATGTTGGCCTTTTTTGGAAGTCACGAAAATTTGGGCTTCAGGCCGCCCAAGGTCTAAAGACGGCACTGGGGCTGAGTGTATTAAAGAATCTTTCAAAACGGTTCATTAGAAACATTCAAAATAATTGATCTCCACAGAATATATTTTATATATATTGCAACTGACTTTCTGCAGTTTCCTAATTATTACATCAAACTTAATTCTTTATTCACTCTCTGATTTAATGAAAAGCCAGCCTTCTTAAAGTAATTAGATACCACAATGAAACAAAATGAAGACAAAAACTTATTTCAATAAGAAAATCATATTTTATACAAAGAAACACAATTCTTTATTTACAGCCAACGCTCACAAACATCATTGTTTATCTCAATAAACTAATTCTGTCGCAATTTCTCTCACAATAACTGCAATCATTATATTTAGCGTACGTGCCCACAAAAGTTTGCAGCTAATTCTGAGGATTGTTCCATTAATGCATTCGTTCGTTGTAGCAACATCTGTGTGGTGGCGCAATTAACACTAGTCATATTGGTAACGTGAGCCGATATACAATGAGTATACCGCCCGTCAATAGAGCTAACAACGCCTTCGACGTCCGCCTGGGACAAATAAATTCGCAATAATCCGCGCGGGTTATTGAAATCAAAAAATAAAATGAAGCCGAAATTGCATCGTCAAAATCTATCAGTGAAAGCATGAGAGAAATTAAAATGAAAGAAGTGAATTGAAAGAAGGAGAACTTTCATCTAGCTTTAAAAATGAAAAGAAACGCAGAAAGTAATAATAAGACTTCAAAAGTCGTTTGTTAAATGGGACATTTTAAAAGTGTTGCGGGAAATTTACGCGTGCAGTGACGACTTGTTGTGCATTGACTGAAGGTTGCATGACTTGATTGTATTCTAAAAGGTTGGATCAAAATGCGTCCGAGAGACTTTGAAAGTTTGAAATAAAGAGAGACGACTGATCTACCACTTGTTGCATGATCATTGTCACAGTGAACTTTTTTCGTTTAGAGATTTCCTCAGAGATGAAATAAGCAGAATGCATTGTGTGTAAATACACGGAATTCACACAAAAGATGAAGTTAAAGTGGAACTTTAAAGTTTAATTACATTCTGTCAATTGAATTTTTCCTGTTTTTAGTTTATTTGGATTCTCTTAATAGTTGCTGTAAGTGCAGCATTCAATAAGCCGTAATTGGTTTATCTAAGCTACACTTATTAACATCTTAATCATTACAGGAACATATAGACAGTGATATAAGCGTAAATTGTAGATACTCATGCAAATCTAAATTCATACATGTTCATATACAGTTTGTATTAATCGTGTTACGACAAAAGAATAAATTAATCTAGTGAGACATACAATCTAATTGTTAATTAATAATAAACAGCAAGTAAATAACTTCAGTTTTAATTTTTGTTTAATTTAATTTTAATATCTTTAGTTCATAGTCGAAAGGACAAAAAAGATTAAAACTAGAGATAGCGCTAGTTTGTAAGCTATCGAATAATTAACCTTAAACTTAATAAGCAGAATTTATTTTATTTTCTGCGTAAAATAAAACGCAACAGCTTGATGCGTCATTTTTAGATTTACGTAAACTTTAATCATCAAGCGGTAGTGCAGAAACATGATAACGTAACCGATCGCAAGCTATCGCAACCGCGTACACGGATCAGTGATAGAAATATGTACTCTGTCGTCTGGTTCGTGTGTATCTATATTTTGTCATTGATAACAGGAATAGCGATTCTCCACGATAATAAAGCAGGAGTTGTTTCAATTTTATGTCAATGAAATTGGTCTCATTTCGTTTGAGTAAAACTATTGAATAACAGCATTTAATTTAGTCTGTTAAGACTCAATGGAGAAGTGGTTAGAGCGCTGGACTCGGGATGGACAGGTTCAAGTTAGAATTCCGGATGGTTATTTCTCTATGTCATAATGTTTTATTATATTCATTTTTCTAACTTTCTGAGCCCTTTCGTAAGGTTCTTAAATTGACAGCAGCTTCTGAGACATCGTGCATTTAGACCTACGGTAATATTTGACGTTAAACTTTAACTTAACCTTAATCATTTATGAGTCAAAATCTTGGCTTCCTTATTATAATAACTCCAAAAATGTAGATTCGATTGATTTGTAGATTTTTTATATTGTGCACAAAAGTTAATTGACGACTAATTTTCGAAAGTATCCTGCATACAAACCTAAAGGTACTAACATGACTATCTTTACTAAATCGAATATTATTGAAAGTTAACAGGATTTTTTTAGGGTAAATCAGCACAAACGGTTCAAGTGAATTTCTAAAAGACGAAAAATTGTTCTAAATCCTAAGCAAACGTTTATTTCGCAATGATCAGTGAGACTTGAACCTCGGACTTGAAATCTTTATTTAAATTTCTAGCAGTCAATTGAACTCATTTATCCACCAACGCGCGCCTATATCGACTAAATCTTGCCTTAATCCTGCTTCGCATTCCTTGGTTATCCACATTATTTAGGATGCAGGATTTTCTTCACCTTAAATGAATTTATCTTGTTGCACCTTAACTTAGAAATAAAATATATTCCGGAGGCTATATTTATTTCTAATCAATCATTGAATGTTACAACATTAGAAATGAACGTGAAGTAAGAAGAATTCTATATAACTGAAACTAAGAATGACAATTGTCTGGACGACGATATACTTCGTTTAGATACAAGAAATATTTATTGCTTATTAATATATATAATCAACAGTATTGTTAAAAAAATAACAAAAGATAAAGCATAACTTGTTAATTAGTCAATAATTTATGATCATTAGATTTATATACTTTTCGCGATTGTTTCTATGAACAATAATTAGTTAGAATGTTCCCATGTGTGGGGTGGGGGAATAATCATAAGTGTTATAAAAAATATACGTATTTTTGGAGAATTTCGCATTCGCATACTTAAATAAATAATATTATAAAACTTCAAGTTAATGCTGCAAATACAGCATATTAGTGAAATTAATCAAAAGAGACCATTGTTTGATTCTTACGAGTAACAAATTTTTATAGCATAATTTCTATTTAAGTTTTTAAAGAGAGTACGGCTAATATAATCTTGATCTAAACTTAAAAAACGACTAAATAAATTTATGAACGATTCATTTCGCAAATGAAAATTTCGGTGACTAAAAATGACAATCGCTTCCTTATGCAAAAATTTATCACCAATATGTTAACAGTTGCTTGATTTATAACGGTTTTAAATTGATCACAAGAATAAGATGACAACAATGGATTGACTATCATTGCAACTAGAAATATAATAAAGTGGTGTACTGTACTAAATTGATTGCTCTGTGATTTCTCTATGGACCTATAGATTGCCGTCAGGAATGGAAAATCAGTTGAGAAACAATGCAAATATTATACATTGCTTTCTTTGATGAAACTTGCGATGATATATACAATGTATTTACATGTTTTATAATATCAACACAACTGTTTAGATTAAGCAGGTATTTTGTTGGGAAAAAATCACTATTTTAATGAATAAATCAAATATTTTAAGAAATATTTACTCGTTTGTAGACAAAAATTTCATATTTATACATCAGACTTCACAGACATCATGCAGCAAAGAAAACGTTACAATTGAACCAGACTGCAAATGAATCACAATAGCAATTAATTATGTAAAATATTGTTTAAATTTATCTAATTCGAAAAAGATTGAAATTTTAGCTCTGATATTGATATGAATATAACCCCGACAAAACGATCCAGAATACATTAACCAGACAAAACGGCCTTATAATTCAATAAATATCCCTAACCCTGACTACCCCTACCTTCAATCCCAGCACTTACATTCAGAATTTAAGCTCCAATCCTAACCCTAAGAATTAATAATCGTGGCCGATTTGTAGGGGCCTTTTTGACGGATCACGGAATAAAATATAATGGTTTTAAATAAAATGATTCCCCGATCAGCTAGCATGGTCGTACTGGAGCTGCGATTGGTGTAGTTAATGAAGCAAGAAATGACGATCAGGATCATAGAACAAAAGTTATTAACAGAAACGGCGAGACTGCGAATTTTAAAACTTCTGAATAATTCTAAAATTTTAAGAAATTATTCATGACGTTAAATTGGATGTTGATTATTTCAGAAATTCTAGACAATTAATAATAGTTAATACGATATGAATTGTTGCTAGAATGACATTGTATGCATATAACGTATGCAAAAACTAATACAGTTCAAATGATTCTAAAGAAATCATATACTGTAAATTGAATAATATTATAATCAATAAAGAGTTCATCTAACTACATACACTGCATATTAAATACATATTATATTAAATACACTAATTTTGACCTACTTAACAAGTTATTAGACAATTGTGAAAAATGCGTGTACTATTAAAAATTGCGAGTTTAAGCTTAGGACTAGGCCTATATCGGTTTTCTCTTTCATGTTGTTGGTGAATCGTTATCTATTAAACATTACACTACAACATGCACCGCGAATAGTTTTTTGTATACATTAACTTATTTGCTTATTTGTTTTCAAATACTGCATACCAAGAGAGATATACTGACATATGACAAACATAACAGAAAGAGACAGGAATACTCAACTATTTAATACGTATATTTGAAGAGTTTTCTAATGAAAATTTTGATATCTTATTTTCATTTCATATTGATAAATTTAATTCATATAAACATTGACGAATAGCTGATCAGGAAACTGCCGAACAAGAAAATCGTCGAGTTAACTCCGCAACTAGTGCATATCGAATCACGCGATTTTTCCTTCCGACGCGTGAATCAGACATGAAAACCGGGACTCAGCTAAGTCCGGAACATGTCTATCTGGCATGCAAAGATTAGATATCGATCATGATCATTGGAATATAAAGTAAAAGTAAGAAAAGTGGCCAATCGCTAAGGTGATAAAATATCTAAGTATTTCACAGATATCAAACCAATATCAATATGAAACCTTAAACATCATTTTTACAATGTGTATTTCATTTAGACTTTGGTTAATTTTTTAACTGGCCTAGAGATTGCTTAAATTAAAATTGTAAATAATACATTGATAGAATTTTAAATATCTCATTTACATCTTAAAACAATCTACATTTAAATTGTACTTACGCATTAGATATAAATATGTGTTACTGTTACAGTTGATATACAGTTGATGACAATTTTTCATTCTATAGATATAATTTTGTATATTTAAACTTCACTGTAAATTCGGGTATTTTGTTTACTGAAGTTTTAACGTTATTCGTCATTAAATTTATGTTCAGAAAACGCATCAAAATCATTTAATGCTCAAATGATGTGATTTTGACGGAAACAGTCAATATTGCCTTAGAGGGATTACAGTTCAAAGCAGAATATTATGCTTACGACATCTGTATTGTGATTGATTTGTCTATCAACATATTACTTTAGATTTCATTCTGTAAAAGGAGCATGCTTACATCGAACTGAGAAAAAAACCACAAAAATAAGTCGTTAATGATGAAAGATTGTATTTTTAAAGTTTAGAGCATTTTATAATATGTGATTGTATTTATTTTTTATTTAGCTCAGCCTTTAGTTTCCGCTGGAGCTGCAATAACTATTTAACCACTGATGTAAATTAAATAGCTTATAATTATTACGACATTTACTAACTTATTTTAGTTATGTTTAAGTTGATATAATCACATGGTTAATAAGTTGTAGACATAATAGAAATGTGTCCAATAAATACAATGAACAAGTTAACAAATTAGTGCACGAAACATTTATATTACCAATACTTGTACAATATATAATTTCTTATAGCATCAGTTAAAACATGGTTTCAATGGTATAGTATCAATACACAGTATTGATTATAATATACCATTATAAATATACTGAACAATACACATATACCGTGGGTCTACTTGTACAGTATGACATCAAATTCAAATAGAGAGATAAAACAACGAAAGCTCATCAATCTATGTGCATCCACCCTATAGGTGAAAACTTCAGAGATTCACTCCAATTGGAAAATCCAATTTCTCTAAAAATAGATGTTATCACCCTAATGGAGGAATGCGTAGGCCTTTTGAATAATTGTGTTATTTCATTGTGCGACAATGTTGTTGTTGTTGTCGTCATATAATCACGATAAAGACCAATTGCTGATTAATGACGTCAGTAGTGCAATAAAAATTGACCAGTTCACTCACTGCAACATCCGTGTAAGAGACATTATATCTCAGAGAAGGTTCAACAATTCAATCAAAGTTCGACAGCACAGCTATTATGTCGCGCGACTGTTTATTGAGCATTAAACTAATCTCGTCTTTTGCAAAGATTGACTGGCTAGAAAGGACTTGGATAAGCTGTGGAGCTAAATATAATTTAATTGTCAGTTGCCGAAGAATGTACTAGTAAGCTTCTTATAGATAGGCGATCTAATTTTAAGGCATGATGAAAACACTGATAAACAAGTTGACATTGAATATTCAGATGCTTTATATCAGTGATCAGACAGTAGTTATTTAATAAGTAGTCAATGACTTTATTATTATAAATTGATAGATTTGAATTGATAATCCAGTAACATAGAAAACAGTCACTTACAATTGTATTGTTATTGTAGCTCTGTAGCTACAATAACAATACAATAAAATTATAGCTTTTAATTATTTTAAAATGAATGTAATCACTATGTAGAATAATTATTAATTTATTAAATATTTGAGTGTAATGCGACTTCTAGCGGCTTAATAATTACAAGATTTAAAAACTTAAATCGGCATCAAACTAAACTGTAATCAATAATAAATGAACAATAAAAATAAAATTAAAGAAAATAAAAAAGTAAATAAAGATTTGACAAAAGTAAAATGAGTTATATAATATTATTAATATGATATCGTAGATAATTGAAAATTTAAGTTATATACATAAATATCTATTTCGGCTAACAATTATTAATCACTGAATAATACCATTTTACATGTCATAAATGTTATATCATTCGTTCGCTATATAGATTCGACCATGCAATCTGTTAAAAACATATTTTAATCAAGTTATTTACACGCTACTAAATATTATTTTATCTCAGTAATTAACATTTACTGTATTTTGCAGTTTTTTTCTACTTTTCATTCATATACTCACTGTAATAATATAAATATTCATTAATATCTGTGGTAACAAATTTTGTCAATATTCGAGTGATGCGTAAAAATGATATTTTAAGCCTTTTAGTCGAGATTCCTAGCGCAAACATTTCAAATGCGCAAAATAGAGAGAATCGTCGTCTTAGCTGGTCGTGGCTTGATGCTGATAACTGATCTGCTTTCAAAGTTGTGTTTGAAACTGAATAATAATTATTGAGCGCCTAAAATTATTATTAAATATTAATATCACAATGCAATTGACTTCAATCACAAAAAATAAAATTTTGTACTTCATGTCACTTCGCGTGCTATTTTATTTTTTTATTCGTTACTTTTATATAATATTGCAGAATTATTGAATTATAATGGATAATGGATGTTACTGATAATTTTTGACTTGAGTCGTGATAATATATAAAGATTTAAATATAATGTTTAAAATTTAAATAGATGATTATGGCTCTTGTTGTTTGTTAAATGGTTGATATAATAATTTTTTAAAGATTTATGACAAATATTCAGCCCTTTATCATGTTATTTTGTAACTCCGTTATAATTAACGTTCATTTTTGGCTACTGTAAAAATCAAACGTTACGTTAACGGAACTGATGTAGAATATTTTTAAATTGTTTATTTCACGTAAGAAATCACATTACGTAATTCTATGAAGTAAAATGCAGCGTGCAATTAATTCCGCAAAGAAGTTGAATCTCTGATAAGTCCCATGGGACGTCTTCGGTACTTCTCAATTACAAGTCTTGGCCTTGTAGTAAATTCAACAAATTCAATCTAATCAATTTTGCAGCACACAAATTGCAATACTTACTACTAATAGTTTCTATCACTTTTTATTTACATAGAATTTTAAATAGTTTTGAAAACAATTTTTTAACGACTGCTTATTGACTGACTGAAACTTTAATAAGCAGTCAATGTTTAGGCTTGGTAATTGTATTATTAGAAATGATTTTACTCCGTGACTCTATTTCCAGAACTATGTAATCTAATATTTCAGAGTTCTGACACAATCCAGACTTCTAGAATATTATATAATTTGACGATAAGTTATTTTCATAAAAGGCCACTGTTTTTATTTTCTCTATTTACTGTCGTTGGCTCATATAATGAAACTAAAAACGATATGTTACAATTAACTGACGATATCACAGTATAACTATGAATCTTATTTTGCTAGATGATTGCAATCATTTATAATTTTATTGATACCTTATGTGTCATATGTAGGACTTATTGACTGTTTAACTAACAAACGTAAAAAATGATAAAAATGACACTGATAAATGATAATGATACAAAGATGATAAAATAATCAAAAGAAAATTGTTCTTACCAGAATGAATAGTATAGCAGTGCAGAAGTATTCTTGTCCAAAAATGTGAAAAACAGGTGTTGACTGTTCACGACGAACTCAAGAAATGAGTGAAACAGATTTGTGGAGAAAGTTTAAGTAGAGATCCATTGACTCAAACACATCGATACATTCAATACATGGCAATTCAAAAGAAACTGCTGAGCCACGCACATTGGGGCGAACATTTTGTATAAGGAGAGGGGATCGGTGTTCTAAATTCTTAATTTAAAATTAATTTTTATATAAAAGGTTTTATTACTCATTGATTGAATCAGTTTGAGTAAAAAATTAGACTTATTTTCTCAATTTCTTTCAAAACGTTTCGAAAAATGGCTGAAAATGAGAAGCTGGCACAATATTGGTAAATTTTCATAGCGATTTTTTTATTACAACAATTTAAATATAAATAATTGTTCAATTATAAGTTCTTATAACAATGGTAATAATATTAATTCAATAAATATTCAATATGTACTTTTTGCACAATTTATCGTATTATTAATCTAATTTAAATGCAAGATATCGAATTTTCGTTATTCTTGGATTCGTAGGCCCATAGCAGATATGATTCAAAATTGATTTTCCGTGAAGAATAACATTAGCGAACAACTGACAATATCATTCATTTTCAGTGTTATTTTTCAGATTTTTATTAACTATTTTTGCTTATAAATGTAGTTTCACTTATAATCAGAAATTACGTAAAAAAGTAGGTAGATTGAAAAGTAGAATTCAATCAATAGAAATAAATTTCATTGCCTGGTGCTGAAGTTTGAACTGGAGAGAATGTCACCACGAATCAATTTCCATCACGATTTTCTGATGTAAATGTTAGCTTCAATTGAATCGATCAAAGTCAATGAACTTCTTGCCTCAAACCAAACTCGCTTTTCATTATTATCCGTCTGATCGCATATCTAGCACTCACCTTAGATTTAGCGTATGTATTGTTTAAAAATATATTACATTAAACGTGAATTGAACGTAGATCTAGGCAATGGTTTTCAAAGATGCAAAAGAAATTTTTTAATATTTAGTAAATAGATATTTTATTACCTAAAGTAGGCCATCTGCATGTATTAAATAGAGCACAATCTTTTAGCTAACTTAATTACTAACGATAAAGGTTATGACAACGATTTCATAATTTCATTATCAAATAAATATCAGTATAACCAAATTTGTTCAAGTATAATTTGATACCAAAAATTAAAGTGAATTTTAATACAATTATATACATATGCCTACGCACTCGAAAGTGAAGTTAATACATAAGAATCTGATTTATCTACTCATTAATTTACTTTCTGCAGCATCATGAATGAATATGACATTTTAACGACTATTTTCGTCATCTATAATTAATATCGAAACACGCTTTGTGTTAGCAGCCACCATTCCAATAACACGATTAGATGTTTAAATATCAGAATGACAAATTATTATTTTGAGACAATTTTTGTGAAACTTAACTATGAAGATAGGAATTGTTACATGTTCGATCTTATTATTCTGATACGAACATTTCAGGTAGTTTTAAGTGTGGATTGCAATATTTGTTTTGTATTTTGTTTTGCTTTTTATACTTGTTTTGTATTAAGTATTTGATTTCTTCCGTCTTTACGTGACTATGAAATATTTTTTAGAATTATTCCAAAAGAGAACACGAATCAGAAATTATCCGAGAATAAGTTACCAGACAAGCGTCGGTTATTTTTGGTCGTAAAAACGATACAGTGGTGTAGATAGAACAATTAATCATCTTACAGATGCCATGGTACGATTAATCGTTTTATAGATGGCATGGTACTATTACTCGTGAGTGTTTTGTCTGATAGCTGCATCCATTCTCCTCACGTTGATCAATTTGCAGTTTTTTTTGACAATAAAATCATTAAATAATGAGAAACACTCCTAAATATTCCACATTCTCTTATTAAACCGTTTAATTTTCTTTCCATTTTAAAATTTCGAATTAAATGCAAAATTTCGACGTTAAAATAACACAAAAAGAACCAGAATAAACTTAAATAGTTAAATGGCCAAGATTTCTTCTTTCGCCCAACGATTCATTTATTAGAATATTTTATCATTTGCATTTGTTTCTTTTCCGGTCTATTTTGTTTATTAAAGTTTATTTTTTCTTGTAAATATGACAACTAGCGAATACTCCACAAACACTAATACAAATAAATTTAAAGCGGCACCAACTGGCGAATGTCTGTTACTTTGGATAATGAATATCACTGTTTACTGTGTGCACTAGATTATTATTTAAACGGTTTTGTTTATTTTATCATAGTGGTCAAGTTATCAATGACATATACCTATTACTCTATTATTTGTTCTCTTAAGCCTATTTATAAATATATACTAAATGTGTTATATTGTAATAATGATAAGGCTAATTCCATCATATCTCATGATCCGTTATGGATCTTTATTGAAATAAAGTTGTATTTTTATCCAATTTTTTGTACTTGCCATTGTTAACAGAATGTCGATTACTTTAATCCCGTTCACGTTTAGAGAAAACATTTACACGTCGTGACTGAATGGATGTAAATGAAATTGAGTTCACGATAAAGTTGTGATGACAGACGAGGCTCGTTGGCCTCTAAAGAAAGTTGCGCTGAAAATTTAATCAGCGAATGCTATTATTTATTTACCGTTCAAAATATGATCAGGATTATAATGTGCATTTGCATAAAATATAATTTAATTATGTATTTTTTATATTTAAATAACAAAAGGAGGGTGATGTAATAGCTAAAGGTTAGGGTTATGATTATAGATATGTTGTAAATGATTAAAATTAGAATTATTCTGAAAATCTATATGAAATATAACAAAATATTAAGATTTAGCTTAAAAATAGTTGGGTATAAAAAACTAGTAGTCATGTTTTGATCAAAGTTCTTCAGTTATAATGCTAGTCAATACAGGCCACACAATGGTGGTCAATACGACCTTTCAATCTTTGACTACTGATTTGACAACAGTCGTTAAGATCAATTTAAATTCTTTTTTTGTCCAAGTTACGTTTAGCATCAGATAACTTTAATGATTATACATATTAGGCTTAATGATTATAAAATGTGCCGTGGTTTTGAATTTTATATAGTTATTTTATGAGATCGATTGTAATCAATTGAACAAAAATGAAATGAGTGTAAATTAACGTAAGCGATGTTTTAGGTCTTTGTTAATATTGTGGCGGGCGGCTCGCGGGTCGTGATGTCGTCCAGTCCACGGCCGAATGTGGACATCGACACAGGATTTTTGTCCCGCCGCGTTGGGGATGAACTACTATTGGACATGATTTATATATCAACAAGTCGGAGTATTAGGATCCGCAACTCGCGTATATTAAAAGTAGACAATAAAATAACTACAAAAAATTAACAATCAACTTAGATTAAAGTCTTTAATTATAAAGTTTGCAAAAATGAACAGTGATAATGTTCTTTCAAATGAGATAGCACTGTAGTTGTACTTACAACGATTTAAAGTCAACTTAGATTCAAATGAAAGTTTCTAATTGTAAAGCTAATAAAGTTCGACGACGAGAATGTTCGCTGGACAAGTTATTAGGTGTATAGACTAAGATCTC
The DNA here is from genome assembly GCA_034700105.1 of Oconnorella tubifera. Taxonomy (NCBI): domain Eukaryota; kingdom Metazoa; phylum Annelida; class Clitellata; order Enchytraeida; family Enchytraeidae; genus Oconnorella; species Oconnorella tubifera. Next base: position 12,539 of record JAQIXG010004309.1, read on the forward strand.
GTTCACTCGGTCGCGTGCCTTCGGTACCTCCGGTGCCTCTCGTCTCTCGATGAAGTTGAAATCCAAATCGAGTGGGAGTCAGTACCCACTCTGCAGTGCTTCCGGGGGCCTGGTGCCTCCGGTGTCCGGTGCCTGGTGCCTCCGGTGTCCGGTGCCTGGTGCCTCCGGTGTCCGGTGCCTCGTCTCTCGACGAAGTTGAAATCCAAATCGAGTGGGAGTCAGTACCCACTCTGCAGTGCTTCCAGGAGCCTGGTGCCTCCGGTGTCCGGTGACTGGTGTCTCCGGTGTTCGGTGCCCGGTGTCTCGTCTCTCGATGAAGTTGAAATCTAAATCGAGTGGGAGTCAATACCCACTCTGCAGTGCTTCCGGTGTCCGGTGCCTGGTGCCTCGATGAAGTTGAAGAAATTCTCGATGAAGTTGAAGAAAGTCTAAGTCCCTCTCCCGAGTTGAGTAGGGAAGGTCCCGGCGTGTCGTCGGGAGGCGTACAGCGACTCCCCTGGTACGCCTAATCGTTGAAAAAACACGTCTTTCTACCAAAGAAAAATTTGCGCAGGGGTCTGTTCACTTGAGTACTTTTTCAGTAAAAATGCGTGAAGTCCCA
>JAQIXG010004310.1:0-13135 GCA_034700105.1 Oconnorella tubifera
CCCTACTATTGGCTGCGGTCAATTGGGTTATCCAGTCAAAACTGTTGCCCAGTGCTTTCAAAGAGCCATCAGCGAATCACAGCAGATTCAAGTATGTTGTGTATTTATTTTTGATGTCAAACTTTATTTTCAAAATATAGCAATGCAATTTGATTTAATAAAAGCAATATAAAAGTTATTATACAGAAAGTTGATAGTTGAACAAGTGTTAAATTAACATTTGATTGACCAACTTTGGTAGACACTTTTAATTAAAAATAATATGTGTCTTTGATTGATATTTTTAGATTGATTTAATATTTGCAAGCTGAATTTTACTTTAGACATAAGTTATTTTTTATTTTTTTTTATATAGTAATTGCCAATTTCATTGATCCGCGCTCGTTTATGTAGTTGCTTTATTATTTCTGGTGTTATGGCTAAAATGGACGTAATTCATATTATCAACAATATCAGAGAGATTGACATACTTTATATTTCTTTATGATAATTTCTTTGTGGCACTCTTTATTCAAAAATATTTAAAGAATAATTTAATATAAGTTAATAGATATTTACATGAAATAACTGAGAGTAAATTCTTTATCTTCATAAATTCTTAAAACTGAAATAATAATAACTTTCATGTATTTTGTGTACAATTTTTCTCTGCTCAGGTGTTTCTTGTCATTCATGACAGAAGTTTATTTAATGACTTTACAGAGATATGTAGTGGGACATCTGGTGAGCTTCATTGTAAAATATATCAACAGCTTTGTATTAGTTTATTATGCTCAAAGAAACAGATGAGAATAAGTTGTAAAGTTTATTTATTTAAAAAAACGATATTAGTAGAAAAATGTCGTTTTTGTTATTGAGTATTGTTTTTGTTTAAATATCATTTAAGTATCACTTTTATTAAATGAATAAGGGGGAAATTGTGAAAGATCAAAACGGCCTCGACAAATTTACCCCGACTTCTAATTGTTAGGGTTAGGGTTAAGATTAGGATTCAGGTTAGGGTTGGGATTAAAGTTAGGGTTAGTGTTAAGGTTAGGGTTAAGTTTATGGTAAGTTAGGGTTATGGTTATTAAATGAATTGACTAGGTTATTTTGTCGGGGTAATGTATTCGGGGTCATTTTGTCAGTGTACCGGTAGAAATATATTCTTTTTATTGTTTAAATTTCTTAGTTTTTTAATGAGTTTCCTGAGTGTGAAATTTCTAAATTGTCATTCTTTAAAAACTTCCGCATTACTTTGTTAAGTAAAATATCTTAGACGAAATAAAGTGGATCAAATTGTATTATTTTAACATTTGGATTTTAACATTACATATATAGCATCATCATCATCAATGCCGCGATCTAGATCAGATTCAACGCAAAATGCATCGAAATCGTTCGCTGAATTACCTTCGATATCAAGAAAGAGCATCATATTCACCATTCATTCATTCAGTTCTAAAACAAGTTGTTTAGTTCGAGACGAATTGAAAGCTAAAATGAAAGACTTTATAACAACGCTATATGTACCAGTGTCTGGATCACTTTCTGAAGATAATATTAAAGCCATACATCGGTTGCAGTCAGCGGATGTGTACATCAGTATAAGTATGTACAGTTTAAACTTTTTTTTGTTTTGTCTTTGTTAATCGTACCACAATCTCAAGCAAAAAACTTAATTTATAGTTTAATAATGACTTTATGAAACGTGACCCATCAAAATGGCCCTGACAAATTGACTCCGACTATTAGTATTTAGGTTTATGATTGGGGTTAGGATACGAGTTAGGATTAGGATTTAGGGTTAAGTATAGGATTAGTTAGGGCTATTAAATGAATTGACAGGGTAATTTTGTCGGATTAATGTGTTTGGGGCCTTTTGTCGTGGTACCATTATGAAATGTAAGAATAGATATATAAAAAAGACTGTAAGTAATTGTGGCACTTTAGTTCATATTTTTTAATTTTATATTCTTGCGTTGTTTCATGTTCTTTTATGTTAAATAAAGACGATATATAAATTATTTTTATTGTTAGTACTGTATTTTTAATCATCGTCAGTGGTGCTTTTGTGCAATTGCTTGTAGTTATATTCAGTGATTTTAATTTACAATGAAGCATACTTTATTTAGCAGTTAAAGTAATAAAATATTTTATTCATTTTTTTAACATCTCAGAATAATCTTGAACAAATTTTCAAATTACTTGAAAATTTTCTTATTACATCTTATTACGGTACCTCTATTTGCATAACGAAATGCATACCAAAATTTTCTCAATTTTGTAATACATTTAATAAAACTAAGGATATCTTTTTACCATTCCTGTTGTGATGATCTTGTAGATGACAAAGCGCAAAGGATCAAAGTTTCTGGCAATAAGGACAAAGTATCAACAGCCCATAATAGCATTCTACACGTCTTACAAGGAGCGACTCAATCTCGTCATCGTGACTATGAAGATAGAAGGCAAGAAAGAGAGCATACATCTCACGCTAGAAACAGCTCCCATTTAACTAATGATGGGATACAGGCGCCAGCTCATTGGACTGTGTTCACTGGTTTGTGTTGTCTTGAATTGATTACAAAGATGAATGATTAATACTATGTATAAATACGAAGAAAAAGTATGAGATACAACTGATACAATGTATAAATAAGAAGGACAAGTGTTGTAGATAGCTAAGAATAAAGAATATTTTAAACAATCAAAATTTGATTATTAAGTGATATCGATTAATATCATTCGATTTTTAACAAAAATGGTATAATTTTAAACTGTCAGAAGAATGAACACCTCGTTAGATAATAAATAGATAGTTGATAGGTGTCAATCAGTAATATTTTTCAATGCTTGAATTTAATGAGAATTTAATTTGAATTTACTGATGTGATGCTTTGGTAATTCAAGATATTGTGAGTGGCTATTGTGTTTTTATAGATAAGTTCATAACTTGAGTCCTGATCCGGATTATTGTATAAAATTTATTATTTTATTTTTCTTCATTTTAACAAATGACAACAGGAGATATATCTAAAGTGGTCAGATCTGAGAGTCTGGTACCAGTGTCACCCGGCAATCTTGCGGCAGTCATCAAACTCGTAACTGATCCGCGGATATGGCAAGCGGGCAATGTGGGTTCCGGTAGGGACGCTGTGGGCCTCAGTCATCTCGGTCTCAAAGTGAGGCGGATTTTACATATCGAGAATGCATTGCTTTGGTGTCAGTACGAACGCAAAAAAAGAGAAATGATTCTTCAGGCGACTCATGCACCGGTGAAAGGACCGGCTTTGCAAATTGCAACTCTTAGCCTCAGTGAGCTAGAGTATTTTTTGTTTAACCTTTTAGTGAATTTTGAAACTGTTAATTGGTTTTTGAAGTATTAATTCATGGCATGTGTAATGTGATACATTCCGATTTGTAGTGGCTGATATTAAATATGGTTATTTATTGTTTAATCAAAACTATCTTTCATTGTGGTGTAAGTTTCTCAGTTTTGTATTTTTGTAAATTCTACAAAATGCTAAAAAAAAATTTACAGACTCCACAGGTTTGAGCTTTATTTCACAATGTCAAATACCAGAATGTTTATATCAATTTACTTATGTGAGAATAACTGTTTATCAAATCAAAAAGATGAGAGGACACAGACAAATATTTACTGGGTCCATGAATATAATTTGAACTAAACTATATTATGTCCAAATACATTCAATTTTTCTACATAATAAAGATGTATGAAATTATTATTCCCTCTTATTCTCAATAAGAGAGATTAAGTAAAATAAGTTACTTATGTCGGGTTTCAGGAAACCTGTTTAACTAAAAACTAATTTTAGCTATATACTGGTTAAAATGTGCAAAGCCCATGGTAATTACAGCTATTTCATTGGACTATAGCCTCATCTGTTTATTATTACGTCATGCTACTAAACAGAATCATTGTGTAATTTAACCCAATTTTAACGAGTCGGTACATATGTATGGATTCTGTATTTACGTACGCTTCCTGAAACCCGACATTGGTTACTGAAGTTTATACTTAAAAATGCATTGCTATCTATTTTTACTGAACCTGGATAATTTTTTTATTCTTGTAGCTGACTTGCCATTAAATAAGTCCTTAACGCATGAAATCAACGAATGTTATCTATTCCATGGCACTGATAATGATAAGAAAGATGGTATCATGAAGACTGGCTTCGATCAAAGATTAAGCAGCCAGCGAGCTCTCTTTGGCTCCGGGAACTATTTTGCTGAAAGTTCTACAAAAGCTGATCAGTATGCCGGTGAGTCTTATGTAATTCAAATTACAGGAAATTACTGCGTGAAATAAATAATAAAATAAAGCGAAATGAACTATAGTAATGAAGTTGAATTTGAAAAAGAATTTTTTAAATTCGAAAATTCCAAAGACTATTTGTATAATGACATCACTTTAATTATTTACACTTATATATTAATTAATATATCTATTTTCAATATATAATAGTTCAATATGCAGAAGTTTAACTAGTTTGTATATAGTTCATTAATCTGTTTAGTTTTATAAGATAGTCCAAATAAGCGGAATGCAACTAGAGCATTTGATGAACATAAACGATCACTATTTTTTCTTGTTTGCAATAGATGATCCAAAACGTAGATCACCACTCGGAACACCTCTCTACATGTTTGTGGTGAAAGTTCTCTTGGGTCGCACTTACGTATGTTCCTCCCCTAAAACATTCAGACTACCTCCTTGTGCTGATTTGACCTGCTGCTCTGATACCTGTTCTCTTCACATGCCTCATTTTGACTCCGTGCTGGGCACGCATAAGTTTATCTCTGGCAATGCAGGCAATACACAGAAGCTGCTCTTCAGAGAATTTGTGGTGTATGACCGGCAACAGAGCTACCCGGAGTTTCTCGTTGAGTACGAAAGAGTGTGATGATTGGGAACGAATACATTGTGAATCTTTTTTGATATTACATTTGAGATAATTCGATGGTATACGAAACTGGTCGCTTCATCGTTTTATGTAGATTATAGGGTGAAATGTGTAATCTAATTGTATTGTTATGCTGTGAAATTTTCTTGCATATCGTAATTGAATCATTTTAAAAATTAATTAGTTCATTACGTGAAATGATTCCGCATTTGAGCAATAAGCAGCTAAATATTTTGTGAAAATGGTTTAAGCATTAAGGCAAAATTAAATACGTAAAATTATGTGTGCAATGATTGTATAAAGCTTTTTAAGATTTATACAATCATTGCATTTTACTATACAATCATTTTTTTCTTCAATACAATCATTACTATACATTGCATTTTACTAATCAATGCATTTTATTATACAATCATTACATTTTAAGATTTATACAATCATACATAAAATTTTTAAGGGTGATGAGATTTTTGACGATTTGAAATTATTAAAAGCTCATTTCATCGATTATTATCAATTGTTTTTGAGTATTGTATATGAAAATTAACCTGATTTTCAATAAGTTTACTAATCACTTTGAGTGAAGATTATTCCTATTTTCAGTTTTGCTATGTCATATTATGAAAAGCAGGATTTCTTAATGGTCTTTGAATGTATATTATTCACAATAGTAATGATGCTTATTGTTCATTCACAAGTATAATGCCATTATTGAGGAAACCAGTGTATTTAGGACTAGAGTTATGATTGTTCTAATTTATAATTTACTTTTTGTTAGTTTACAATGTGATCAATTTAGTTGAGTTCTTAAAACTATTTCTTAAATTTTATTTCTTCGCCTGTCTTGTGTTTTTATTGCTTTAATAACTCGTTATACTGCTTAAGAAAGTCTTAAGCGACTAGTAAACAACCAATGTTAGTAATACTAACCATCCCTCCAATAATAAAGAAACTTATTGTATCCTTTCTTACAACTATTTAGAGAATCTGCATCAATATATAACATACTGTGGTACACAGTTTCAACTAAGCTAGTTCAATCGCCTTTTTAAGTGGAGCCAAGTTGTTCAGTTGGAATAGTTCACTATCGAAAACCATCAAAATCTACCACCTCCCTCCTAAAATCACGAAACTTTATAAAAATCGTCAAAAACAAACAAATCCACCAAAAACTATTATTTTCCAACATAACCATCAACCCATAAAAACCACTAACAATAACTAAAAACCTTGAAAATTTTAGAATAAAAGTTTTCAAATTTTGAGAATAACTACCCATCCCCGCTCCCATCCTAAAAATCATCGAACTATAAAAAAAACATCAAGCGAGTAGGCTTAATTTGTAGTCAAATTATACAATAAGCCTACGAAAAGTCGATAACTTAAAGAAAACAAAGTGATTGAATATTTTATAAAACAATCAAAGTAAAACGCAGTTCAGCCGCCTACTGTTGCCTACTATAATATATATTAGTCCTATCCATTATTGTATCTATTTGCAAGTACCAGACAAAACGGATCAGAATTATAGGCCTACTGGTACCCGACAAAACAGCCCCAGTCAATTTATCTAATAACCATAACCTTAATCAGCCCTAAATTTAACCTTAACGCTAGCGTTAACCCTAAGTCTAATTCTAACTTCTAACCCGGATCCTAACCCTGAAAATTAACTGGTCTGATCTGTTTTGAAAGGTATTTAAAGCTAGACGATTCAATTCTATCTCTCCGCCACTATTGTAGAGACTGAAAATTTTGAATTTCTGTACAATTTTTCCAATATGACAATATAAGAAGACTTGTATTATTTATCCTTGCGTTCAATGCTTCGTCTCATTGGCTCGTACAAATTAAAGCGCTCAAGCTGCTGAACATAGCGTGCACTTGTCTCGTGGAATTACTACCTAATTATTATTATTATTAATTAATTAGTTAATTAATCGATTAGCGGATAAAATGTCCCTGATTAACACTTCAGTTTGTGTTATGATGTTGGCGGTGATTTTAGCAGGTAATTGTTTTAATTTTCTTGAAATTTTGGATAATTAATAGAATCTCGTGTTTAATATGATGTCATCGTGAAATGATAAAGTGGATGAATACTTGCAGTTTTAATTAAAAAAGATACATTTATTAAAATTTATTTTATGTTAATTTTCAATTTATAGAATGGTTATTGACTAATATTAATTTATAACTATTAGGGCTTGTGCAGTTTTTCGTTGCGAAAAAGTAGACTCGTTACTTGCGTTTTTTATAGCCTACTTTAATCCATATTTGCACTATATATTTTTGGAGTCTTTTAAACTTCCTTCAATTTTAAGTGTTATAAACTAGAAGTTGAAAACTACTTTGCCTTATTTTAAGTATTTTATACACAAGCAATCATCTTGAACAATGAAATGAAGTGTTGATAAATGATCACTAGGAAACTTACATGTTTACATATTTTATTGAATTTAGTGCCCTAGAAAACTCATATATTGTATATAGGATAAAAGTTAACTGTAACATTTTATGTTTAATACAATATATGTATTTTAATACAATATATGTATAATTTTGTATGATTCAATAAAAATGATAATAAATGCCAGTTTATAAGTTTCTTGCATTTGTTGATATTATTCTTCGATATTGGGTTATTTCTTAACTTATAAATATGGATTCTATTTCATTTAGTCTACTTCTACTTTCTTGTCACTTTCTTTTGTGTTTTTAACCCCATACTGTCACTTTCTTTCTTTACTTTTGTTATTTATTACTTCTTTATTGGGATTTTAAGCTTGCTGCCTACCATTGTTCTCAAGTGAACTTCATTACATATCTGTCATATATCAGATTTACTCTTATTGTGTCAGATTTACTCTTAATATATCTTTTTGCAATCTTAAATCATTATTCAGCATTTCTTAAATACTAAATTGTACGAAAAAAATAAAATAATGATTTTAACCAAATGTTGAATAAGCACTGCTTAATAGCATCATCAGAAACTAGCAGCTGGAATCATTAGATATGGCGCGAGTAATTTGCTAATTTATTTTGTGATTGAATTATGTGTTATTATTTCATTTAAGCAATTTTGTTCATAATTTAATCAATTGATTCTACATGTGTGTTTATATTGCATTGACTGTAATAGAATATACTATTCTATTATTTATTTTATTTTTCTTATTCTAACTTTATTTGTTGATGCTACCTTATGGTGAATTGAAGCTTCAGATGATAATAGCCCATTTATAATTAGTGAAATTGATGAAATGTATTATGATCGAGATGCTTTCATAGTAGATGTTCTAGGCTTGTTAGTCAATGTATGGATGGTCAAAAAAGAGTCATTGTTAGTTATTGGGATATTTTTTCTCTGCTATGAATTTGTACAGAAAAGGTAATGCAATTTATGGGTTAAAAGTTTAGGTTACGTTTACTGTCTGGATTACCCAATGATATGAACCATGTTGAAGAAGTAGTTGCCATTTTAAGCACCACTAGTTAGAGAAAATATAGGTATTTACTATTTAGAGGTGTGTAATTGAAGAATATCTATCATACATTTGTTAATCTGTAAACACTCGTCATAAAACTTTATAGTATAGATGATTAATGAAAGCCTTGAAAATAACTATCTAATCTGTAATTGCTGACTCATATTGGACTCTGCCTTCATCAAGTTCTTTTTTTGTTGTTTTTATTTATTTTATTATTTATCCTCTGCACACTTGACACTGATTCACATTTATTGCTTAGGAACTCAATGCTAAATTAATCAAGAATTTAATGTTCCAAATTTTATTGGTTATTTATTTCTTTATTATTTCTCTGACCAAAGATTAACATGTTTCCTTATACCAGGACACTGGTTTTAAGATTGTAATGTTTAGTATTTTTCTGAATCTTGTTTTTGTGTTTTCCTGTACTTTTATTGGATTACTGGCAGATTCTGTTAATAGATAATTCTTCATATTAATGTTTTTTTATCTGATCAGCAGTATTTATTCTTGATCTTAATATTTAAAATGAAAGTTTTAATACAGGATGCATTATGTAAGATAATTACATAATGGGTTCCTAATTACATAATGAGTTCATGAATTTTATCATCTCTAAACACAGTTTTATATATTTTATAAGCATTATCTCTTTGCTGTTTGTTACGCTGGCTGTGCATGTGTGATTATATAAGTAATCAATACATCCAAATTTTATTAATTATTATTCTCATTAACATAATAATACTGATACATATTTGATATAAAAGTTTGATATATGTAGATATAAAGTACATCATATGTAATCTTGACAAGTTTTCATATTTTTTGTACAGTATGCAGAATAATTTTTCTAGACTCCTTTGAAGATTAAATTTGTATTTAAAAATTTATAGCTCATAGTTTCTAACTCGTGTAATAGTATTATGGTAGTTCTAACATCCAAAAACATGGCTACATCAAAACTCAATGGCAGTCTCCATAATTTCTCTTATAATCTATCATTTTTGTTGGTTACTTTTTGCAAGAAGCCTCATTCAATTTGTAAAGAACTTTATTTCATTTTGCCATCAATCTCACGATATCTAAATTTGATTACCTTTATTCCTGTCTTCCAGTCGTCTCATGGAGCCTTGCCTAGTATTGATTTTAACGCAGCGCTTGATAAGTCGAAGCCTTTGATGCTGTTTGCTCCGAGCTGATCAAGTGCTTGAGAGCTGCTGTGTACATAGGACTGCTTGAAATATTGCCAGGTAGAGAGGGTAAAGTAATGGGGTCTGTTTGCTGAGGCTTTGGACATGACTGGAGTTATGAGATGTTGTCTTTTTTATGATGAAATTCAGTTTGAGTAATTCAGTTGAGAGGAAAAGATTGTATTTGTTTGAAGCTACAACTGAGATATCGGCTATTACTGTTACACTAGTCCCGAGGTTTAACTTAAAGTATCTTTTTCAACAGTAAATTGAGAGAGCAAATATCTTGAGAGATCTATAATTTATTTTAATCTATTATGATCTATTGTCTACAATTGTTTGTTTGTTTTGAATATCAAATTATAAGAATACACAAATATTGAAATATGAGATGTTATGTTATACAGGTAACAATTTAATTAGACTACTAATTATAGCAACATGTTTGATTCATTAATTGATAAAAGAATGAGATAGATGACTGACGAATATATCTGAGCAGCATTTATGTCATTGTATATTTATTGTCAATGTTTGATTTTAATTATGATGATGCTGATTATATTATATGCATAAAATTACAGTTTTCATAGTGTTAATGTATGAAATATGCACAGAATATTTCTTTCCTAGCCATCCAGTTAATCCTTCTGTGTTATGCAGTAAAATAACATTGTTAGTTATATTACAAACGATGAGTGTCCAACAATAACTGGTTCATTAGTCGTAATGATATAATTGTAAATCAGTCTGAATAGCAATGCAGCCTCTCTCTTACAGTAATGAGCCTGTATCGTGGGCGCATGTGAGAAAATAAGGATCGATGCTTCGTGCTACTACCGGAAACTGTCTATATGACAGAAGCAATCCATCTTCTGGCTCCACCAGCAACTGCTGTTCTGCTGCTGAGAACAGCTTGACTGATAGCTGCTTGTCTGATGCAGCTGTGTATCTGGCTGCTGGTGTTATATGGCTGCTGTAGCAAGATCTAGATTTTGCTTTTCAGTGGGTTTTCTAGCTGACTACAGTAGTGTATATCTTTTTATAGTTATTTCATGTAATAGGCTATGTAATTATACTGATTCGATCCACGACTCTGTAATTATGTCTATCAATTTGTCTGTCTGTCTGTCGTTCTTTGTTTTTATTGTTTCTTTTAATGTAGTTTTTTTGGCTTGTGCTAGCTTACAATGTAACAATAACACTGTTACATGATCTGTCTGCATTTATGAATAATCATCCTATTACTGTAATTTACCATAATTTTATTACTTCATTTTATTATTTCAAGACAGATAGAAATTAAGATTGATCAGCATTATAATAAAAAATGATAAGGTTGATAAAATTCTCACATGAAAATGAAATGAAAATAATCTTTACTTTCAAATATATTGTTGAAATAAAACTATGCAAAGGACACATGCAGAATAATTGTTCTTCTGAGAGGCCGGGAAGGTAATGATCCCCTGCATAATGATTGCAAGGGGGTGGCATGTGTTGACACTACTGCTGCTTTGTACAGTTGATCGCATGCTGGTTTCATGCATGCTGTCCACTGTACAGAGATAATCTAATTGTGGGTCAAGTCACTAATATCAGCACACGCTGTGAGGGTAATGACTTTTAGGATAATCAATTCAATAATGGGTTAAACAATCAAATGTGACTGGGGTTTTTTGAAGTATGTTGCATTTAAAAACACTAGAGCCACCGATCAATTTGGTGAAATTGTACCCAAAAAGTAAAATAATGATGGTAAATGTTTATTATTAAATAATTTAATCATTATTAAATAATTTAATCAAGTGATGATTAAAAAAGAAATAAATGAAGTACTATAGAAAATAGCATTAATTAGTTTCGTTGCGCACATTACTTTGATGAAATGATATCAAAGAATTAATCGTTTAAATAGTTTCAGTTTTTTCCAAAACTATCACGTTCAACAAACACTGCTCATTAATACTTGGTAAAGAAAGCATGCAAGATCTGAGATAAGTTGAATCGATGCGATTAGATCAGCAGTTTTACAGCAACTCCAGCTTGATAGCTGTATATTTTGAGTCCAGTGAAAACATAGATATCTTTCATCAGAGAAAATCGATTGGTATAGCTTCACAAAAAACTGATCCAATAAAAAAGTGCAATATTATATTAGAGAATACAAGAGGGACTAAAAAGGATTCGTGGACACTGAATATTGCAGAAACATCTTTTGTGAAGGGATTTAGTAACAACATCTAATACAACATTACATCGAATATCGCCTTTTTTCCGCGTTTAATTTAAAGTGTAAAAAGTTTTATTTAAAGATTTGTAAAAAATTCTTAGTTAGTTGAAGATGTAAGGGTTGGTTTCTTTTTAACTTTGTAAGACAAAAAGGTCTTTCATTCTGATTGCATGAAAAAATGTGGGGATTATATCATGTTAAAATGTGATTATATAAGTTATTAGTTATTTTATCTATTCAAATAGCTGTTTTTTTGTAGTTATGGCTTCATTTAATGTTGTGTTATTCACAATATCAGATAAATTTCTGATGATGCATTGAATTTACAATTATACAGCATTTCAACATTCAATATTAAATTTGTGATATTGAATTCTTTTTGGATAACAATTTATTTATATAAATATAGATAAGAGGCTTATTATATAAGTAATAAAAGAGAGTTAAATTATGCCTTTAATTAGTATTGCAAGAATATAATTTGCAATTTGTAATTTATACTGTTAATAAAGTAATATTGCTATGCATTGCATGCGTAATGCTTGATGCTGATTCTGTTGCGCATAAGCAATCATGTTTTAATAACAAGGCGGCAGTGTTGCATGCTGCAGAGTATTAGTCATTATCTCGGCATAGTATTAAACACAAGTGTCATAATGGTTAGTGATAATGCATTGTTTAAATAGACCAGAATGAGATTTGATTATAAGAATTTAACAAGATTTTTTGTTAATATCTTTCAGTACAATGTCATATGGTATTTGTTTAATCCATTAAGCATCAAATTTTAAAAACCATTAATAAAATGGTCCTCAAAATTATCAACAACAGAAAATCTTGAATATTATTATACATTAGGAAGCAAAAGTAACATTAATTTGACAATATTAATATTATATTATAAAGCCAATTTTTCTTCAATTTAAAAATTAATTTTAAATTGATTTTTAATCGAATTAGAAATGGATTTTCAGTTTAAACAATATTTACCAATATTTAACTACAATTATAATGTAAGCTCAACAATCTTTAATGATTAAAGTGCTATGCTTTAGATTTTCATTCTTTAGTTAATAATTACTGAGATATTGTATGTAGTAGACATAAAACCAGTATGGGACCTCAACTGCAGTAACTCTAACTGTTTCTGCTTGTCAGTCCCACTAATAGTGGACTTCTAGGATGAAATATGAGTTCATTTCAAGTGATTGTTGTTTCGGCTGCATGCTGCCTGTCATAAATTATTCTTTATAGTCCACATCTGCATCTCTCTCTCTCTCTTTCTCTCTCTCTCTCTCTCTC
>JAQIXG010004311.1:0-13135 GCA_034700105.1 Oconnorella tubifera
TATATATACAGAAGACTGTTCATTTATTTCAGGGTTCAAGTTTTTGAAGAAATGGTGGGATTGATAATGGCTCACAATTCTGCATCCAGTCGTGGAGAACACAATTTTACCCTCTCTCTAAATAATCTAACTGATATGGTATATTTTACCTTATTTATTTCTTTATATACTTATTTAATCAACAATAATATTCCAGTATTTAAGGACTTAAGTGCTTATGATTGAAATCTAACTTTAAAATAGTAATTCGCTTTAAAATGTCTGTTATCTAAAGTTATCCAATATAAATTCTGATCTTAATTTCACTGCTAGCATGCTAATGTTAATTGCAATATTAATTGCAATGCAGATTGCAATGTTCATTTCAATGTAAAATCTATGTTAATTTAAATGCTAATGCTAATTACAATTTTAAGTATAATGTTAATTCTATGTTAACTCCAGCGATAATTTCAATGTTAAATTTAATCATAATTCTATAGTTACCTAATGTTAAATTCAATAATCCAGTAGTTTCTTATTATAAAATCAATTTTTTCATCATTATTTTTTTTATTTTTAATACCCCTGCCCCTGCAGACCCCTGCAGAACTCGCCCTACTTAAGGGGTTCCGCAGCCCTCGCTCAGGGCGGCACAGGCGCGAGGCCCCGGTCCCCGTCTTCCTACACACGGTCATGGAGGACAGCAGCCTGCCCTCAGAGGTAAACTGGACCGCGAAGGACTGGGTGGGACTGGTCCACGATGAGGTATTACTTTTGGTCTTACTTTGTAAAGTCTAAATATTGCGAAAACTGTTTGCATTGTTGTATTGTATGTTGCTGTGTAATAGTAATGTTTTTTATATGTCATCTATAATATGCCATATAATAATAATGTATTTAATTAATATTATTGTATATTATTACGTAACAATAATGTTATTTTTTGTCATTTTTGTCATATTGGTTTGAGACTTTAAAATATTATATTTTATAAATTATAACTGTTATATATAAGAAAATGTAGCGATCTGCTAGGCTATAAATGAAGCTAATAAAAGTAAGCTAATTTTATCGGCTTAATTTTATAGGTCAACAGTCCTGAACACGGAGTCTATTGAATTATGATGCACGGATCGTTATTTCTTCCTCTATTTTATACTTTAAAAATCATAAATTATTTCAAAAAGTTTAGAAATAATCGAATTTATCCTATTTTCAAGACCACCCCACCCCTTGAATACCCTACTGCGAAATGCAATAATAACATCCAATAACATCCGCTCATACACAAAACACATATTAAAACACATATTATTTCAATATTACGCAATGAGTGATTTTTCACATTTTTCACGAAATACTCATATATGTGAAACTGTTAGGTTTTTTATTTAAATACTTGGGCGATTTTTCGCAGAGACGATGCGGCCACGGTTGGGCTATTGCTGCCGCTGAAGCTTTGGCTGCTCAACATTTTAACAAAACAAAAACGCAAGTTCAGTTATCGGTACAGAATCTTATCGATTGTACTTACGGTCAAGGTATTGTAATTATATTTTATATTTTCTAATTATTAAAAAGGCAGTTATTTTAATAGGGAAAACATAAAAGCTAGATTATGTTGTGCTATTATTTTATATATAAAATAGTAATCTAAAGCTAAATTTATATATATATAATTATTGAGTAGTAATGACAATCACTAAAATAATTGCGAATTATGTGATGATAAAAAAATTAATAGGAACTTTGAAAGTTAAAAACTTTATAGACTTTTCATAGACTTACTTAGTCTATAATTTACTTTCAGTAACTTATAGACTTATTTCAGTAACTTTATAAGTGACTAAGAATTAAAGTTTGAAATTAATGCAGGCAAAGGTGCTTGTAAACAAGGATCGTTTCAGAATGCATTTGAAATCGCGAAAAATGGAGTCAATTCTGAAACTACTTATCCTAATACTGGTGTGGTGAGTACAAACTTATTTTCAACTTAATTTGATTTTTAAAACACGGCTCACAGTGGTTATTCTGTCGGGCGCTCTGTCGGACGCTCGGTCGGGCGCTCTGTCGTAGGCTAAGTGTGAATAGCTTCAAGATTACATCGGTGTTTGTTTTCTTTGTGGTTCAAAAACTCGAGGGTCGAGCCCCACGACTCGAGAAAAAAAACGAACACGTTTGCTTTTCTTCTCGAGTCTTATATATAATATATAATATTTTCATTTTCCACATACATATGGGTTTACATTGATGAACAAAGTATATTTTTGAAAACTTTCTTTTATTATAGAATGGAACATGCAAGTTTAACTTTAACTCAGCGGAGTTAGCTATAAAGAATGTCAGCTATTTCAACATAGACAGCGATAATGAGCAAGCGCTACAACAAGCATTGGCGCAAGTTGGACCAGTATCAGTAGCCGTTAATTCTGGACTTAAATCTTTTATGGTAGGCCCTATATTTTCTTTATTGAAATCGTATTAGATTACTACATGAAATATAAAAATATAAAATATAATATAAAAATATAAAATAATGACAGTCCAAAAATAGTTAAAGACCGTTTAAAACAAAAGTTTAAAACAACCAAAAATAAAAATAACCAAATATTTTAATGAAAAGAAAAAGAAAAAATGATTCGTTTAATATAACAAGACAACCGAATAGTTATTACAAAAGTACACCTACAATACAAAACATACACATTGTGCTAGTGGGGCTGTCAACGCATGGGCGCCAAAGGCTGCAGCCGGATTAGTTGCGCACATAACACAATGCACTATCCATGAAACAGCTGGTCAATACATTCAAGAAAGGGATGAATTTTAAATGACCCCAAATATTTGACTTTTAAAAAAATAAAAATAAATTATTATAAGTAACAAAAATAATAACTTATAAGTTCAGAATGTGATAATTTTTATATTTTACAGTTAAAAGATCAAAAAATAGCAACAAATTATAGATTTAGAATGCGATCATTTCAATATTTTGCAGTTATACCAGAATGGTGTGTATTTCCCCGAGGAAGCTTGCCTGGTATCTGCCATCGACCATGCTCTTCTGGCCGTGGGTTATGGTACAACACCAGAAGGACAGGACTACTGGCTGCTTAAGAATAAGTAAGCTTTTCTGTCATATAAAATTTCCCCCAAAATCTTTCCTTCTTGGCTTTTGTGCCAAAAAAAAACTTTTTCCTTTTTTCCTTTTCCTTTCCTTTTTTTGGCCAGTTTCACTGACTAGTTGTATGAATTTCTGCTAACTGCTTTGTTCTTACAGTTGTTAATATAAAGTTACTTTATTTTGTGCTTTACTAGTTTTCATTTTGAAAATAAAATGACTCTGGAATATATAAAGAGAAGATATATACAAAAAATGAAATTGACTGATTATTTCTCCAGTATATGGTCTAATAATTAGGCCTATGACATACAGTGTCATAATTTATTTTATCTGAATGTTTTGTGCACATTTTCTGCCGATATTTCATATTACCTGCACGCCAATTTGTAACTATTTTTTATTTTGATGCCTATGGGGCACAAAATAATTTCTGATTTTTAATTTTATATATAAAACATAAAATAAGTAAATTTACTTAGTTTTATATGTAAAAACTAAGGAAATTTCTACCCGTTCTACACTTATTTCAGTTGGGGCCAATCTTGGGGTATGGGCGGCTATATGATGATGGCTCGTAATGCTGGTAACATATGCGGAATTGCTCACGAAGCCGCAGTGCCAATCATTAATTAGCTTCCGCCCCCGTTCGTCTAGAAACCAATAGGCGTGCAATTCGACCTGGCAATCATCTATTGGCCTAAGAGAAGTGGCTATTTAATTTATTGTGATATATTGATAATTTATGAAAATTTGTGATGTTAATGATTATGTGGTAAATTAAGGTTTGAAAAATATTTTAATAAACATTTTTACCAATTTTTGTGATAAACATTGCATATATTTTTAATAATTTTGTTTATTTCAAATAATGACAATCCTGCACATGTAAACAGTGTTACTAAATATTATTAAGTAGTATTAATAAGTATTATTAGTATTATTCAGTGAATTACAAATAAATCAGTATTTAAAGCGATTAGCCAATACCCTCTAAAGAACTATAAATAATATATATTTAAGAAAGTTGATTGTACTGTCCTATAAAATTTGTCGAGATAAGCTTGTTGTGATTTTATAGCTATAATAGTTGCATTGACTGATCAAAAAAAATAAATTAACTTCTGAGTATTAACTTAAGTTTGCTCTTTTCACGATTGTTGATATATCATGTGCAATAAATATCTTTGAATTTACGAAATAAATTTATGCGATTTAATTATTGACAAACTTTTTAATATTGTTCTGAAATAACTATGAAATCTATAATAAATCGATTGCTTTTATATAATTAAATAAACTGCAAGTTTTACTATCTCTGGTTATGTCATTCATATTTAATCTTTGATCCAATGATATATGTAGGCCTACTAATATCTATGATCGTAAATTTTATCTTCTTGTTAAGTAATATAATACTTAACTAGAAAATAAAATTGTAGTTTCACGATAAAAAAAGCTTTTTCCAAACTCTTGGGCAAATTGGTGAATGCTCGACCCGGAACTCACATGCTCCGGATTCGACTCTAGTGGTGAACAATATTTGACTTTCTGCACCCTTTAGTTGTAAGATATATAAATCTACAGCTCCAAACGGTGTCACGACAATTCGCCTACAGACCTTTGGTCTACGACACTACGTCTACCGACATTTGGTCTACCAACATTTGGTCTACTGAAAACATTATGGTTAGGATGAGTTTTATAATTTGGTCTATATGGTTAGGTTTAAAGTTATGGGTCATATTAAGGCTATGGTTAGGGCTATGGCTAAGGTTAGGATTATTTTAAGTTACAATTAAGGTAGACGAAATGTCAGTAGACCTAATGTCAGTAGTTGTAGTGTCGCATACCAAGAGTCTATACACGAATTGTTGCGGGACCGCTCCGAACCTACAAACGATAATTCTACAAACTGTAACGTTAAATTAAAAATTTAATAAAAAAACATAAACAACAAAAAATACGCATCTGCCTTTTTTAGAAATGCTTTATTAACCCAATAAAATAACTATATCATATAATTATAAGATATATGTGCACATAAATGACTATAAAAATAGTGAATGTTATTGTAAATAATCGTATACCTAAAATAATTGTTTAATTAAATCAAAAAATATAAATAATAATCAAAAGAGAAAACAAATTTTGAAGTAAAAATCTAATTAGTATAAGATAAGATTACATGCGTGCTAAATGAGCTTGGGTATAAATCCAAAATGTATACATTAAAAATGTACACATTAGCGTGTAGAGGCGTTTTTAATTTTAAAATAAAATGTACATTTGTAATTGAAAAGTCACTAAAAATGAAACTAAATCTATTTTGAAAATTGGTCTAATTAGAACATTTAAAAGTAGAATTTTGATATTTTTTTTAAATAATCTTAATCTAGAAACTTGAATAAGTATACAATAGTATATTTAAATGTAACTTAAATATGTGTAATTAATAAATAAATGCAATTAATGAAATCCAGGATTACAAGGCCACAAGTAGACTAGCGGATCAAATATTTCACTGGGCCTTACCCTAGCCTTTGCACGCTGCTATTAGTAGTGTACAGCTGGCCTGGGATCACAACGGGCTGCTGCTGATGCTGCTGCTGCTGAGCGGGCTGTGACATCATAAGCCCCTGAGGCAACATCACAGCCGGCTGGCCAACAGGCTGAGGCTGATACGTAATCATTGGAGCAGCTGGTGGATAGTTAAGAGCCTGCTGGCTAGCCATCTGCGCTGCGGCCTGAGTGCTCGACGTGCCTGTCACTGCGCCTGTATTTGGGTCATAGTATATCACAGTAGGATGGATCTGCTGGCCTGGGTGCTGATGATGCTGGAGAGCCTGATGACTTGGCTGGCTGGGAGGAGCGTGTGTTGCTGGCTCGTTGATGTACGTGCTGTACTTAGGTCTTGCCTGGTAGAAGGGCTGGGATTGAGGTTGAGTCGAAGCCGGGGAAGTTCTGTACTGTGTCACGCGAGAAGCTGGCTGTCTCGGAGCTCCCATCTGGGGAGGATTGCGACGAGAATCATCAAGGGTTTGATCGTATCTTCCAGGGCGTCCACGACGACCACTACTCGGCTCGGGAAGGCAGACGGATTCATCATCATCCCAATATTCTTCCTCCATGGGACGATAGTGCGTTTGACCTACCGGGGATGAGGGATAGTTTCTCGGCGGCGGCGGACGATCGACTAGACGGGGACGGTATAAGTAGGGACTTTCTTGAGGGAGTCCGTAGTCGTAGGCCTTGGAGCCAGGGGGCATGTGATCTGGAATGAACACTGTTGGAGATTGTTGGGGGACAGCTTGGGGCCCCCCGGAGTAGACCGTGTAGTTGTCGAAGGGTGGGTTGTTGTAGCCATTATCGTGTTTTTTTGAAATTGGCTGCCCCATTTTGATAAACTTAAGCTTCTTTATTTTAGACCAAACGAAATTATGTACTAGATAGCGACAGGTTTAGTTTAGACGACAAGTTACTTCAAATTTCGACGATACGTTATCGTTTCAGTTACGAGTATTGACGATAGTTTCTTGTATTCGTGTGCTTGCTCTCTTAATTTATAACTTCTTGTTTTTTGTCTTATAACGAGAAGTATCTACTTTAGTAAAGCTTAGTGAGAAACAGTACATCTGCAGTCTCCAAAGATCCTTTTATACGTAATGCTAGATAAAATGGCAACACCTTATTATGCTAATTTGATACGCTCCAGTGACTTGAGTTGATTGAGTTTGATAGGCGTATAGTGCAACTGCTGACGTCAGGTTTTTTGTAAAAGTTTGAAGGAATTCTTCAAGCTGAATCCTCAACGAGTTGTTTAGGATTGTAATCAAAAAAAAATTCCGTACACTCAAATTTGGAAAAATTCGAACCTGGAATTTGTAACAGGACTTTGAATATGAAACAGGAATTTTGAAACAATATACTTCCTATTTATGTATTAATCTTTGCATCAGTAAACATCTATAGTGGAGATTCCGAGACAGTTAGCGAATACAGAGAATTCGAAGTCATCAGCATACAGACAGGATCATTTAGTTTCTCATGGATTAGATCTTCTTATCAAGTTTACACATGTATTTAAACTTCTTTTGTGAATTTCTATGTTTTATCAATCTATTCCGATTGTGAATTTCATTGTGAATTTAAATGTTTTATTAATGGTGTTGAATTTAAAAAATAAAGTTTTATCCAAACTATGGGGTGTGAAGGAATTTCTAACTCGCTTTCCTGTTATTTCCAAACACGGTAAAATGAATCTAATACCTTTTTAGTGGTTCAAATTACCTAAGCAAATTATGAAACGCTTTGCCAAACAAGTTTTACTAATTATTAATTTTCAACAAACATTATAATGCTAATGAATTCTGTCTTAAATATCATTTTAAAGTTAACGCCTAATGTTTTAAAAGAGAATATATTTAAAATGTAACTTAGTTCTTTGGAGAATATCGTTTTTATTCAGATTAGCATAATTTTTGTTTATAAGTTTTGGGGTTTCAAATTTCTGTACAGTGTCACGCTCCTAGTGTAGATAGTAGATCATTACGTTCAGGATGCCTGCAGCGTTGAACCCAATTACTTGTCATTAAGTTGACTGATATAGAGTTCGATATTCGGGAATAATAATTACTTACAAGAGTAAAACGTGCAGTGCGAATGTGAATGTATACTTTTTAATTCCTGAGACTTTTCGAAATTCAAACTTTTAATTTAGCAGTTGCTACAGTAGATTACAGAGTTTATACATAAACAATTCAAGATAACTTTTATTCAGCTAATTTATTTATTTCAAACATTATAGTTATAAGCAGTAGGGCAGGCCGAAAAACAACATATGACATTGTTGTAATTCTGTTTGTTTATTTATAAAACATCAATAAATATCGAAAAGCATATATATCACAAAGTTTCAATAAAATGTTAACATTTCAATGATATGTTTTACAGATGTATTAGCAGTTGTCCCAAACTCGTCTTCCTGTCTGTCTATCTGTTTGTCTGCTTGCTGTCTGTCTGTCTGTCTGTCTGTCTGTCTGCGTCATTGATTTAAAATTATAATGATATATGCATAACTACTAATAGCTATGTATATACATTACAAGTAATAGTAACTATAAAATTCAGTATAACTATAGTTAGAACTATAATATACAATATATTATAGTTATTATTATAATATATTGTATATTATAGACTGTTATTTACATAATACATAAACAATCATTTGCAATAAAGAAGTTTATCAATTATTTAGCCTATTTACTTTTTACAGAAAAATTTAAATTGTTTTATTTTTTATGTGTTTCATTTCAAAATGAAAGAGATAAAAAAATTACAATTTACAGGGCACCAAAATAGGCTTAAGTCAAGTTTTATTTTTCCTATAAATAACCACCCTCCCCCCCCCCCTCTCTCTCTCTCTCTCTCTCTCTCTCTCTCCCTTTCTCACTCTCTCCCCTCTCGCTAGTGATTTATAATTAAAAGTAACGCTGAAAATTACTAAAAACAATACAGCGAATGAATGCTACGTAAATAAAAGTGTTTGTTGAATGTAGAATTCATTCGCTAGATTGCTTTTATTAATTAAAACTTACTTACTTTTTATTCCCCAGGTGGCAGTTAGCTTTCTACAAGGACGTATTTGTTATTAATAAATTTTCTTCGAGTAAAAGCAATAATGAATTGCTTATTAAAAGATTATGAAGATGTTACCAGCTACTATGATTGCGATTATGAATATGTTACTATAATTTAATATACTGAAAAGTATACCTTATATGCTGCATACTTATTATAATTACTAATTTATACTTATTATACTTATTAGTTTATTCAGTGGCGGATCCATAAGTGGGGGAGGGAGAAGTTAACAATATATAACTTATCATTTAATCTTATGCTGAACGAATCCCCCCTGCATGAAATCCTGATTATGAGAATGCCTAACAAGAGTATCCAAAGTGTAAGTATGGGGGGGTGTGTGGAAGGTTCAGAGGCCTCTAATTCAAAAATTTACCCGACAAATTATTTCGTGGCCTTTTTTGAACACATTTCACATTTTAAAAATAATTTTTATTGAAGTTTGTTGAAGAGAATGTTGTATACCACCCCCCCCCCCACTAATTTTTTTATATTATTAATATTACTAAAAATATTACGCAATAATTTAGTTGTCTCCCCCAGTCTAATTTGCAGCCAAATTTTCCTAACTATAATAATAATCGAATCATTCTCATCATCAAAGAACATCAAACATGAATGTGATATTTTCCATTCTTCGAATGCCAAAAAGGCAACGAATCAGAAGCGTTAACAATATTTTGGCAGCAAAATGGAAGATCAATAATATTCTAGAACTAACCCCCCCCCCAGACTACCCTCCCACCCTATGACGTAGAACACTATATGAAATGAAAACAAATTTTATGCTGAAACTTGATAATAGAAGATGAGTGCTGCATGCAGTGTGCAAAAGCCGGCGAACAGATAAGAGATACAGCTAAATCATCACGATAGAGTGCAACAAAATAAACTTTCCTACAGTAGATTTTGTTTAAAAAAACTGGCAATTGAAAACTATATTTACCGTATCTCACCTTGCTTTTTTTACCACACTTTTGTTATCTTCATCTGTTTGCTTGTTTGTGTGTATAGTTCAAATCTTATAATCGATAGTTAGCCAACTTCTCATTGACCCATTGACTTGAAATTTGCATACAAGCCAACATCCGATGACAATACACGAATCTATGAACAGATATCCTAATTGATCAATTAATATATCTTATTTAATTAATTAGCGTAATTAATTATTCAACTTATTAACACAGACGGAATTATAAAAAGACATTAATTAACAGTGCTTTCTTTCTGTAAAAACAATAAAAGCTTCTAAAATTTTCAATAATTGCAGTTTTTTTATTCCCCTCACTCCAGCAATTCAAAAGTCGGGAAAAAAACATCACAAAGCCAATAATTTAGAGGAAGAAAACTGTCACACCGGGGTGGTGTTCCTCCAGTTACACCCCTCCATCAGTCCATAAAGTTTCTGGAAGTTCTCGTTTTCCTTCTTTTCTCTTTCAATGACTCAGTGGAAGTGATAAGTGATCCTATGGACTTAAAGTGAATCATGAGTGAACACTAATCGTCCAGGAATGCGATTATTAAGCCTAGATAGGCCAGTAGCCTAGCTAGCCTGGATTGTGCAGCCTACACAATGTTAGGCCTCTGATACTGAGGCTGTTATTGTAAACAAAAGCTAGTTGTATAAAAGCACAGTGGATGAATTGTATTGTTTCAATCTACAGCTGAACTGTGTAATACAATTATTGTAAAAGTATTTTTAATATAGACTTATTATTATTATTATCAGCGATTTATTTAACTCTATTAGTTTGTCTATTTATTATTAACTAATATATATTAATTAATATATTAACTAATTAATATATATGGTGAAAATTTAATCTTTAAAAAGGTAGGCTTACGTTAGTATTAACAATAAGTCAGTGATTGGAAAAAAACTTGTGCATTATATTATAATTAGATGACAGTTAAGAGTTTGGATTACACGATTTGATAAAACTTCAAAAATTATTTAAGGTAAATATTTGTATGTCATCGTTGCTGAATTCTTTATTATATTGCCACGAATTGAATTAAGCTCAAAAATCAACTTTTGCTATTAGAAGCTTAATTGTAAATGAATTATAGAATAGTTATCAAATGTGTTGCGAATTTAGTACTCAGTAGTTTTTAAGCTCTCTGAATTATCTTGATTATCGTGTGAATTAAAATTTTGAGTAGAATTTTTCATAAAGAAATTATGTGCAATTTTTAAAACACGCTTGAAAATTTACTAATTCATAAATTTTCCTGTTTTTAATCCATAACTTTTGATAGCAAAAGTTTTAATATCACATTGTTTCTAATGAAAAGATAAACTGTGAATTGTAAACTTAAATATTTTAAAATGTTTTTTACTAAAAAAAAACTTTTCGTAAATTTTTAACAGATAAATAACCAAACGAAATCCAACATCCAAACAATGGCCTACACTCAACCATCGAATAAAACCAGCAGTTTCTACTGCGACCAACTCAGCGGCCCCTCACCCAACTACACAATTAGCCCATACCAAAACGCCGACAACACCCAGTTCCCTCCTCAACAAAATTATCAAACAAACCAGTTCACCTCCCAACCTTATCAAAACGGCTACCAGAATCATTCTATCGAAAAAGGAATCGAAAAGTCTCACCCCAACGAGTCAGATTATAAATATTCCACTCCAGTCCATCGTTATGATGGAGGGGTGGAGTCAGAGGATCCTTCCCATTTATCATTTCTTTATGATAAAGCCCAAGGCGGTGATTATACCCAACGTTCTTATGAACCTACCACTAACGGGTTATGCCAGACAAAAGATGACTGTATTGTATCTAATTATGGTAATGGCCATGCTGCGTGTAATTATAATGGTTACGATCATGCAAGAAGTTTAAACTATCCAAAAATCCAAGAACCAGAAAGCAGTGGAATGAATACAAGTGATACTACAACACATTACAATTCAGGGGAACTAATTCCAAACGGGGGAACATATTCCATAAATTCTAACTTCCAACCACCCCTCCCACCCATGTCAACGCACCCCCTAAACATTCAAATTCAAAATTCTCCCAGAAATTCTGATACCTTTCGTGGCAACACTTCCCCAAGAGCCTACCAGGAATCCCTTGCTTGCCCGACTGGTTCCAACTCCTTGGGAAGCACATCCCAGCGTCCGAGCTCTGGCTCCAGGTCCTCGGTGACCTCACCCAGCGTGTTCCTCACCCCGAGCCCTCTGCCCTCTGCCTGTCCTACTCTTAGGTCTCCGTCGAGAGAGGACCTGAGGAAGATGACGATGGAGGAATTGAATCAGAAAATGTCTGAAGGAACACTTGGGACAAAAGATTCGCTGAGGAATTACGAAAACTGGAAAGCTCATGTGAATCAGAGAAAAATGTCATTGCCAGGATATGTGGACGGTAAGTTGGATTTCTGATATAAATCTTTGGAATTTTGTAGGATTTCTAAATTGCGTAAAAAATTGTCTGAGAAACGTTTAGAGGAAAAATTGGTTAATTAGCGTTTTATGTCGATATATTTATGATTCATTTACTATTATCTGTATTATTAATTCAATTTCATTGCATGAATTTGTAATTCCATTTATTATATTACATTATATATTACATTATATAATATTATAATACAAATAAATTTATTGTATAAATTTATGGCCCTATATATATTTCAGTCGTCTCAAAATTTACAGCAGCTATAGATGCATAAGATTTTTATCTCGAGCAACAATAATGGTTATTAAATCTAAATTTACTTTTCGACACTCTTTTTACCCGCGTAGAAAATATGTTTACCGGTGTGTGTTATGTTTTTAACAGTGTAGAAAATATAAAATATATACTAAAATATATAATTCATTTACGGCTTTCTATAGAAAACATTTTACTGTAATTAGATTAAAACTAACACTAGACATTTTCATTTCTACTCTTTTTTTACCCATAGTATTCTGTATGCCTGAGACAAATTAACAAGGGTGTCAGCCAGTCTGCTCGCTTACTTAAAATTCCTCTCTAATCTATTTAACTATTCTACACGCAAGAGACTAGCAATTGTTTATTGTAATCCAAGCCAACATTCTGTCGATTTTTTAATAGTTTTATCACAAAAAATCCGGATTAACAATCTTTGTGTGATAAAACATTGGCACTTCAATTGAGAAAAACTTGTGAATATGTTTTTGAAAATTATTATATATTGAGATATTTATATATAATATAATATTATAATCTATTTATATATAGGTTTTGGTTATATTTAAAGAGTTATGTGATAACATTGAATGAAATACACACGTATTTATGTACACATAACGTAACTAATGGACGCAGGCTATATGCCCATATCGTAGCATAAACAAAAATAAAATAACACAAATAACTTTACATGACAACAATC
>JAQIXG010004312.1:0-13133 GCA_034700105.1 Oconnorella tubifera
TGGCTTTGCAAATATTAATAAAAAATAAATACTAATTTTTTTTAACTCAAACTGTATAATTCCCCGTGAAAGAGGATGCCCCCCCCTACCCCCCTTCACTTAATTGCACAATAACATCACAATAATTGCAAACGTAAAAAGTTAAAAGTACTCTAATTACAATAAACACAAGGCAAGTACTTTATCGGACAGTATTTTTTAACTAAAAACATTTGAGTATCTTAACAGCAGTACTTTAAAATGTTTAGTCTTAATCACCACAATGATCAGTCTTGATAATCATTATGATCAATCATTGATCATCATTACAATCAATTCATCTTTAATATGAAATTATTTATTATAATTCTACTGATTTATTTAATAAGATTGATCAATTTAATCATCAATAAGAGTACTAAGTTTCATATAGAGGCCATTATCAGCTCTAGCACGTCTGCGTGACTGAATTATGATAACGATGATGATTACGATGATGACCATGATGATACCGACAACGCAAGCGATAATCAGACCAATAAATTCTACAACAAACAATAATAAATAATATAATTAAAAACAAATAAACAATGAAAATAAATACATAATAAAGTTTAGTGAAGTTTGAGCTTTCAGTTAACAATTTCATGACTAAGATGTCAAGTTAATCATATTGCTAAAGGGTGCAGCATATTAACGAGACATAAGATTCTAATTCAAGATCATTCAGTTTCAAGTAAAACTACTTTATCAATTAGATGTTTCCTGTGATTTACAAATGTGCAAATATAAAATTAAATACTGCTGATAAAAATAGAGAATACAAAGATACAAAGAGTGAATATCTCAAAAATTACAAAATCATTATAAATACAAAGCTAACATTGAGTTTAGTTTACCACTAAGTATTACTTTATTTTGAATCTCAGTATTATTACTGAGAATCAAAATGGAAAATGTTACCACTTGTACAAACCTATAGAAAACCCTAGTCCAGCCTGACAGTCTACAAAGATGTTTGAGGGAACATTACCACGCGTTAAATTTACAAACTGCTCAAAAGTACAATTCTCTCCGCAACCTAAACATTCAGAGTTTACATTTAAGTGTAAACAACTAAAGAAAATTTAAAATCTATAGATTATAATATAATACGATTATTTAATCTATGTCAAAAAGAAAGAGAGCAGAGGTACAAGTCAACAGAAAGTTGAAGTTTTTTGGGTCACCCAGTGAAAACCTAATTTGCAAGCAAATTTGTAAACAATTCCAATTATAATGCACTAAAAAATATTACACTTTAAACAGAGCAAGGTTATTTACATAACTTATTTACATAAGTTCCATAAAATTATAAACTGTAACACTTCGTAATTTTAATATACATAAACTATGCAATTATCTAAATAATAGCATAATCCAATTCCTGAATAACTTGTTAATTTTATCAGTAGATTAGAACAAAGAATTCCTTGCCTTCGACTCGTAAACGAAAGGGTTCTGATTTTGAATCGTTTTTATAAAGAATTTTGACAAAATTGACTCCATTTGATTGAATTAGTTCAATGCAGAGAGCAGCTGTATAGGGGGGTGCAATGTGATTATATACAAGCATGGCATTCATGGTGGCACCCAAAGTTGAGTCATGCTAAAATACACACAAACAAATACGGTACCCCGACAAAACGACCCCAGATACATTAACCTGACAAAACGACCCCGAATAAATTAACCAAACAAAACGACCCCGAATACATTAACACAACAAACGGCCCCATATATATTAACATAACAAAACGGTCCCGAATACATTAACCCAACAAAATGGCCCCGAATACATTAAGCTAACAAAACAGTCCCTTAAGCCAACAAAACGGCCCCAAATATATTAACCTGACATTAAGCCAACAAAACGGCCCCGAATATAGTAAACTGACAAAATGACCCAATCCCTCATTTAATAGTGCTAACTCTAAACTTATCCCAAGCACTAACCCTAACATCAAATCCTAACCTTAACTAAAATCCTAACACCAACCCTAACCCTAAGTATAGTCTGGGTTAATTTGTCGTGAAGCCATTTGACAAGTCAAAACAAATACATTATATGGATACAAGTTATATATTATATTAGTACCTAAAATAGCTAAATAGTATACATTTGCGCTGATATGTAATAAAGCACTAGCCTACTTTATGACTCTCTATAGTAACACGGGTTTAAATTAAGATTTCATTTAGAATATGAAGATAAAAGTTGTATATACCGCTGAATATACAAAGCATTTAGTAGAAGGCACCAATGTTTTACTTGCATTTATTGCACTCTTCATATTTTCAATCATTCGTCCAAGCAAAGGACCTTAACACAGAAATAATATTATAAATACCTCAAAGATAGATGAACCGTAATTATATAACAAAGTTGCAGGAACATTAAAAACTCTAGCATTTTTACAATATAATTAATAATTACATAATAATGTAATTTCTAAAACGAGTCAAACCTCCTTTTAGTTTACTGGCCGCTGGCATTAATCGACCGATATCAAAATCCCACCTTTGAAGTTCAATCATTTTATCAAACGTCGTAATATTATCCTCCCATTTTCTTTTGATCCACTCAGGTAAAGGAAATCCATGAGTTTTCTAGGATATCAAAAAAGGATCAAATAATTATCCCTGTAATTTAGGAAATTTACCTTACAATTTTATGATTATAATTGCGTTCAGAAAGAAACATTAAGAGATTCGGGAATAGGAAGAGGTTTTAATCTCAGATTGTTATGGGGGGAGGGAGGGGTATCTCCTCTGGGGGTGGGGATAAAAATGTCAGGGGGGGTAGAGGGTAAAATGCTAATATTTTTTATAAATAGATCAATTGACAATATAAGTAATTATATATCAAAAAATTAACTTTTATGTCTCTTAATAAATTTCTGTTTAAAATTAATTAAATATCTTGCAAATACTTCTGATAGAGTTCGGACAAAATTATACATATTTAAAAAAAATACTGTTTATTGAATATTATTTATTAAAATATTTATTGAATGAATCTATCTACAGTAAAAACTTGTCAAATTAATTATTGATACTTTTATAAGGTTGATATAAATGTAAATTAAATGATATCGTGCTAAATTATGCAGTAAACTAACGTAAATTATGATAGAAATAAAAATACTTGACAGAAAAGAGCATCAGTGACGGTCATTATTTTTCCTCTTCCTCCGCTGCCTAGACCCGTAGCGTTTAAAACGTAATCGTAAAGCTCCTAAACGTTAAAATTAAAACATTAAGGTTACGTTTAACGTCTGGATTACCGTAATACAAACGACGTAGCTATCAATTTAAGTGTCTTACTGAAGAGTGCAGCAAGTTAGAGAAAATAGTAAGCTATCCGGGTTTTGAACCTGGACCTATAGATTTCGAATCCAGCGCTCTAACCACTTCAATTCATTGACAACTGAAAGTTTGTAAATTGACCAATAGTCAATTAGTTAGAAGTGATATTAGGAATAAATGGTGATTATATATGAAATAGAATTTATATCGACTGAGTATACCTGATTTTGAGATTCGTGTGCTTTATAGATCTCTGAATTAAGAACTTCAGCGTATAATTGATCATATTTCGGACATTTAATGTCCATGCTAAGTAGCTATTGTATAAATATTGTATAAGATATAATAAATTAATATAATTATATAATAAATTGTTCAAGAGTCAGTCTATTAATCATGAAATCACTCAATCAGTCAGTAAATCAATCAATTAGCAAATAAATCAGTCAATCGGCCAATAAATCAATCAGTTAGCTCTTAATAAGTAAATAAATGAATCAGTTAATTTAGAGTCAGTCAGTATATCAATCAATAAATCACATAGTTAGTAACTAAATGAACAAAACATAACATAAATTAACAAAGCATTCAATCATTCTATCACTTCATTCTATCCATCAATCCATTAATCCACTCATCCATCCATTCATCCATTCATACCCTCTCTCACCCATTCATCTAATCAATCAATCAATCCATCCACCCATCCATCCATTCATCTAACAACCCATTAACCTACTGATCCATCCATCCACCCATCAATCCATCCACCCAACCAACCATCCATCAACCAACCCATCCATCCATCCACTCAATCACCCATCCACCCTTTCATCCATCAACCCACCCATCCACCCACCTCATCAGTGCCTAGCTGTACAGTGTGCACTGGAATAGGTCTCCACATAACACTGTCACTGATCTGCTGTTTTGATGTCGTGGGTGGATACATCCCAGCAAGGTTACTATAAGCACTCATCAGTGTACGATCAAAGTCTGAACTACGAATTACGATCTGACAGTAATACCAAAATACCAACTCTTTCAAATTAACACCATCTAGAGGCAAAAATTTAACTTAAAACAATTTCTGAAAATTACAGTAAGTAAATTTTAAAGAAAATTACTAGTGTAATGAAGTAAAATCTATATTTTATATTCGGAAAATTAGTTATAATAATTACTGAAATTAATTAAAGTAAATTACCTCAGATCTTCTATACGTAGCATTAAGCAATTTATAAGGGTGTCCCAAGATATAGCGATCCCTAAAATACTGGCCCAATGCATAGTGTTGTCTTGCACCTATCTACAAATATAATAAGAGTACCATATGTATTAAATCATTATTAATTAATAAAAATACTTGCCTGCATTTCTTTGATGAAATAAAGATATATATTAAAAGATAAACCGTATTAAATTCTATATTATAAATATACATTCGTTACATTTAAAATATATACAATATAAACAATAGTAAATCATTCAATAATGCTACTGACCTAAAATGTGTAAAGAATTTTTAAATTGAATAAACAGCAAAACATACAGTACAAACACGCATAGTAAAATCAAATATACCTCGGACAATTGCCCAAATCCCTGAGGCCAGGATGACTCGGGGATTTTGTCCGTGGGATAAGTACCAATTGGACTTCTATCACCGTGGCGATATAACTGAAAGAAGTGTAATCTTGTTATTTACGTCACATCAGCACTAAAAAATATACTTAGAGTGACAGACCAATACAAATGACATGAAGTAAAATCAAAGATGATGTCCATGTAAAATCAAAAATGATGTCCTAGTCAAATGTGCTAGCAAAAATACCACAATAAGAGATTGTTTGCTTGTTAATGATTTACTTTAATATTTCCTTTGTAAATGCTCCTTTGGTTATTTGAATCGTTTTAAATACTCTTTGATCATCATTAGAATTAAGGAAAGCAACTGGATGTCTAGTCCTTTAAGAGATAATCAGACAAATGATTCCTGAATCAAATGAACTAGTTCAACCCTCGTAAATTATACACCCTAACACTAATAACCATTAAACAGCATTACAAACGATCACAATAATAAATAATTTAACTAAGCAGACAGTAAGTTCATCATCGTATTTAAGTGTCTGCATAAACAAAATAGGATCACAACATTTAAAATAAATTAATTTCACTCACAATGTTAACTTGAAGTAACTTTTCAACCCCCTCCGCTGGTTCTGCATAAAATGCGTTCAAGGATAAAATCACGATGTAAATATAAAAATTAGGCAAAAATCGCCTAATTATTAAATTTTCCACTAAAACATGACACATTTTTAATGTTGACGAATTGACCGGGGGAGGGGGCAGTGGGGGAAACCAAAAAAATTCCAAAACGCAAATATTTATCTCTCTAGTTTCACTTTAAAATGTTTTATACCGTTTTTCAACGATCAAATGTATCAAAATATGATTTTATCTTTTAATTTAACATTTAAACGCATTAAAAAATGAAGAGATTATAATGATTTGTTAGTTTTTGTAATAAAATAGTGATATTTGGAGATAAATTATTTCTTTTGGAGCACGATGTATTTAAATACCTGGCTGGGGGCGGGGATAGCTATCGGGGGGCGGGGCACATCTAGCGGGGGGCGGTGCTTAGAATATAAACAAGTGGGCGTTGTCTCCACGTGAGTTGTTTTTGATCGCAGTCTTATATAAATCTCGCGCAAAATTCACTTTACGAGGTAAAAACGAACTTTAAATTTGTCAAATAAATGTAATATCTGGTATTTGTAGTAATGAATAACTTGTTTTCGTGCGTTTTTGAGACTTTTGTTTTAAAATCGTTTTGTTTTTAAAATATTGCACATTTTTATGTCTGCAGTGCATGTATAAGGCACATTTATCGAACTTTGATTCGGCATAAATTTTTTTTTGGCTACATTGGCTTGCTTTTAGTGTAGTTGGATTTGTGTGATTAGGTTGTTGTAGAATCAAATGTCTGCAGAATCAAAATACTGTTGCAAAGTATGGAAAATATTTACTGTAGAATCAAATACTGTCAACTGTGATGCTCAAAAGTATGGTGGGTGGGTGGGGGGGGGGGGGGTAATGAAATAATTGTCACACTCCCCCCTGATATTTATTTTAATCTTAAGTTTAGTTTTGATTTGTGTTGTTGTAATATTACATGGAATATTTTTTTTGATTGCCAATAGCGATAAATTTATGTGTAACATTCTTGTTTAGATTGGGTAGATACTCAGCCATGCAGTCAACACGGGACTTATTTCTACTTCCTTTCTTTCTCCTTGTGTTGACGCAACAGACTCTAGCCATTGATGGGGGAATGTTATTCCCCAGAGAGTCCGAATCCAGACAGATTCAGGATTTAGACGGAATGTGGAATTTTAGAGCGGATTATTCCCCTGATCGAAATGCCGGTTTTAATGAAATGTGGTTCAAACAAAGGCTCTGTGAGGTACGTAGTATTATTGTGGACTTTTTGTGAGATTTATAAAAAAAATCTAAATATAAGTAATCGGTAATATTGGTTTTACTTTAATTATCTCTTGCAGATAGGTGTGATGATAAAGTGACGCAGTATAAATAATGCTTTTCAAGTTTTTTTTTTCTTTCATCAATGTCATTAATTTAATGTAACTTCATTTTAGCATTTAATAACTCTACAATTAATTGTATTACTGAAAGCAATTTTGTTGCAGTTTTTAATAAACCATTGCGGCTTTAATAAGTATTTTAATAATGCACACTTATTGTTTAATGTTTTACAGCACTTGATAGAAGTTTTATATTAAATCTTTGGCCGTTGATTTATTGTAAATTGATAGTGGTAGTTTGAAACTGCATGTTATTTATAATTATGATACAATTCTGCAGACCTTTTTCACTTAGAATTGTCATGTGATTTTCCGTACAATTTGATTAGTAATAAATATGATGTGTATGCATTCTACTCTTTATAAATAGCAATTTTTGACAAAGGATGAACAGGTATCATGTGATGAATAAAATTCTAAAACATCTATCTTTTTAGATGGGAAGGATTGCGGTTAAATGCTTTAATTTATTGTTTGAATTTTTAATAAGAGAGAAGGGGGAAGATTCCCCCAGATTTATCTTAATTTTGTCCTTTTTTTAACAGAAATTGGAGCATTAGAAATTTGGTGCATTTATTTATGTAATTTCTTGCTGAAATTCGGAAAAAATTGACTGCTTGATTTAAAAGCTTAATCATGCGATTAAGCTTTTAAAACATAAATTACACGGTTATCTAAATTTAAATATTTCAGAAATAATTAATATCCCTGATTTACTGCTATTTTAGACTGATCTTTAAAAATTATAATTCTTCCATTATTGACTTCATAGTTTTAATATTGTGTTCAATATTTAATTATATCTTAACACATGTTTTCTATGTTTACAAACGTATTGTTTGTTTATAATGTTTCTCTGTTTTGAAGACTGGATCAGTTATTCCGATGCCAGTGCCTTCCAGTTTTAATGACATTACAACGGATCGGTCTCTGCAGTATTTTGTTGGTTGGGTTTGGTACGATAGAGATTTCTTTGTTTCACCTGACTGGCAAAATAAAAGAATTGTGCTGCGTATTAATAGCGCTCATTATAATACCGTTGTTGTAAGTTCTTACTCTTTAATTTATTTACATTTTACGTTTAGATTGAAACTATAATTTCTGTTTTTCGCATAAGTGTGCAAAACTTTAGTTTCCTAGCAAAAACTGAACTTTAATGCAGTAGGAAGTTTTAAGGGTAACCAACAAGATACTTAAATTAAATGATCTTGTACAAATGAAATTAAAACCGCTATAAAGATTTCACACCTATTTAAAGCAATATTTTCTTTTATAAATTCATGACAAGTAGTATTTTCTATGTATGATCTGGTATTTTTTTTATATGATAATTGTATTTTATGATCTAGTATATTTAAAATGAAATGAAAATAGGCTTTATATCCAAATATATGGTTAAAATTATGCCAAAGATTACCATTAGGATCAGGGTTAGCTCAAACTGTAAATCGTTTAAACCAAATACTGTTTGTCATTTATTTATAAAAGAAACTATTGCTTTAAAAAGGTGTGAAATTTCAGTAACACTTTTAATTTCATTAGATGTAATTGGATTGTGAATAATTCTCATAGTATCATATAATAATATTACAATGTAGCTTATTATACTACATTATAATACATAATAGATCATAGATTACACAATTCTTGTTATTATTCTTTGTAGTGGATTAATGGGATAGAGGTAATGACCCATTCTGGAGGTCATCTTCCCTTTGAAGCGGTCGTCAACTCAGCTCTCAGTTTTTCTTCAATTAATTGCCTCACTGTCGCAGTTAATAACACCCTCACACCCCACACCTTACCTCCTGGTACCATCACTTACCATACCTCACCAAAGTAATGACACAATATTTGTTATTTATTTGATATTAGTATTGATTAGGCGCACTAGTTATTTCGGTTTTAGTGTTTTATTCTACTGTGACACTGAAATAACTGAAATAAAAAATATTACTTTGTGTCAGTGATCTGTGTCTGCATTGTATATTTTAACTGCGCACTTATTAACTATTAATCATTGATTGTAACATTAATATAACATTAACATAACAGCATAGTTAACTTATTATAAATTAGTCGTACAAGTAGTATCTGGTATTTAAAAGTCATTCTTAACCTTATGTAAACTTTTATTTCAGAAATTGGTTTGTCAAAGCTTTCAGAAATATGTTTAAAACTTTGTCTTAATTGTTACAGCTACCCTCCGGGGTATTTCGTTCAGAATCTTCAGTTTGATTTCTTTAACTACGCTGGAATACATAGAAAAGTTCAACTTTATACAACACCGCTCACCTACGTAGATGACATTACGATTGAGACTGGATTCAGTGGATCTACAGGTTATTGACTGTCTAATGTATTAAAGTTTTTAGTCTATATATTATATTTATATATATATTATATATATAATAAGTTGACATACTCTATATCAATTGAAAAGTGATCTATATTTTTATACAAGTTTGATATATAGCAAAGATATGATAATATTGCTATTGTAAATAGCAATTGTTTAAAATTGTCATATTTTGCTGAATGTATATTTTTAGGATGCTGCGTGTCAGAAGTATCGCTGTAAGTTTAATTAATTAACAAGCAGAAATATATAACAATTTCTGAAGGCATCATACAAGTCAAAATTACTTTATGAATGAAGTTTATAATTTTACAATTAAAAATTAGCTCGTATAAATTAATTTTAGAATTCTGAAGCTGCAATATTTGTTATCTATATTTAACATTTTATCAACTAAGCTACAAATTGTATCTTTTCTATGTTCTTGCTACAATAAACCCCAAAGTTTCAGTTTCAAGAAACCCAAATCGAAATCCAAATTGTCATAATTTCACTAGTACTTTCTTTAATTATTAACTTTTATAATTCATTTACTTTTTTTTATACATTACGTTATTGCTATATTTGTTTACATTTAGGTTATATGAATTACAGCATAGTACCTATTACAACATCACTGAAAGCAATCTCACACGGATTAAATCATCCAAAAGATCACAGAACGCATAGTTTTCGTAATGACGTCGCGGTATACGTCGAAGTTTTAGATAGAAATGGTTCATTGGTGGCCAGGGGTGATGGCCCTAATGGAACCCTAACGATTGACGGAGTTAGACTTTGGTGGCCTTATACAATGAAACGTGATGACTTTGGTTTTATGTATATTTTAAAGGTTGTGGCTCTTTATCAATTGTGGGTGTAGGGAAATTTTAAAATGAAATTGTTTTTGGAAAGGAACTAGAATTTAAGATATAAGTGTCGGATGCACTGAATAAGTTAAGTTTAAGTAATAAGTAAGCTTAAAGTATTTTAACTATAATTTTATTCAATTTTTTTCACTATATCTGTTTATGTACTCATTTATTACATAAATGATATAATAAATGTGTTCTCTCTCATTAATAATTTATTTGATATTATAATCAGTTTCATTGAATAATTTATGCAGTAATCTGTTTCACTGAATAATTTATATTATAATCTGTTTCATTGAATAATTTAAGCGGTAAATCTGGTTGATTATAGGTTTCTGTTGATTCCGATGTTTATCGTCAACGGTTTGGTTTTAGAACGGTTCGTTCAACCACTAATGAACTGCTTATAAATGAACAACCATTTTATTGTCACGGGGCTGCTAAACACGAGGACTCTGATGTGAGTGAAACTTTACATTTTTACGTTGTATACTAATACCCGTGACCAGTCAAAACGGCCCCGATAAAATGGTCCCGACTGTTAATTCTTAGGGTTAATGTTGGGGTTAGGATTCTAGTTAGGGACAGGATTGAAGTTAGTGTTAGTGCTGGGTTATGGTTAAGTTTAGATTTAGCGAAGGTTAGGGTTTTTAAATGAATTTACCGGGCTCTTTTGCCACGCTAATGCATTTGAGCCGTTTTGTCGGGGTCTCATCATTAGCATAACATCATATACTTATTTTCCATTGAGAATAAATTTGGTTAATGTTTGTCTTATTGTTTCAAAAAGAAAATTATATAATGCATTGTGTAATAATAATATATAATATATAATACTAATAATTACAATAAAGACTGTGTACTGTATTACTTTAGTTTAGTAATACAAATATTACTACTTCAAATCTAATACTATTAATTAAAAATTGAGTATTATTATTTATGGTATTTAGATCAGAGGCAAGGGACTGGATTTTCCATTAATCGCGCGAGATTTCAACATGCTGAAGTGGCTGGGTGTTAATTGTTTCCGTACCTCACATTACCCGTATGCTGAGGAGATCATGGATCAGGCGGATGAACAGGGCATCGTGGTCATTGATGAGTGTCCTGGTGTAGGAATACAGACGTAAGTTGTCTGGAATAGATTAAAACGAATACAAATATAGTCCGTCAGATGACGTTTATTTAAAAAGTTAGATCTTGTAATTGCTAACACATTAAGTAGTTACAATCTTTTAATAGATTTAATACGTTTAATATTTAAAATATTTTTATTATGTATCGATATAGGTGACCAGCTCAGATAGAATTTGTTTTCTGGTAGACTGTTTATAATGTTATTGTGTTTAAAATTGTGTAAACTATTGTGCGAATAAATACTACTCCTACTATATATAGTCATAGTGTTGGAATATAAAGGCATCGTAAAAGCAGAATGTGTGAATAGTTCTTTACAGTTATAACTTCAAAAATATACAACACATTGCTATTTTTAATGTATTGAGCATTTTATTTCAGAGATGAAAACTTTGGTGACATCAGTCTGGCTCACCATCGCGAGGTAATGGAAGAACTTGTAAGAAGAGATAAGAATCGTCCGGCGGTCATTATGTGGTCTGTGGCCAATGAGCCGAGTTCTAGTAAAGCCATTGCCGGACCTTATTTCAAGTCAGTTTTATTTTATCGGTGTTGTTTTTCAATATTTTCTGTTTACGATAAGTTGTCAATTGTAGACATAGAATATATATATGTTGATGTTTATATTATTAGTAAGTTATGGAATTTTCGTTGGTTGTTTTGTATTATAACTAATTAGTTTGATTATTATAGATAATACTGTTTATATTTCGAATTTGAAATATTTGTATTTAATTCATTTTATGTTAATTTAACGTATTCGTTATTATTTTTTATGTTTTGGTACTTTGAGTACATGTATATTTACTGCTTGCTGATAGGTCAGTTATTGAGCACACAAGATCGTTGGATAAAACTCGCCTTGTCACATTTGTGATTGGAGGAGGCAGTGATGATAAAGCTGTAAGTAGCCATGAAATTAAAATTAGAAAAGTACTTCAGGTAGAGTACTTGAAACTGAAAGCTGTAGATTTGAGTCCTTGTGTGATTCATAATAATATTATGCTGTCTTGCTGCACCCTTTATTAATTACTTAATTTCTAAAGGTTAAGAATCGTAAAATTTTAGACTATATGGTAATTTATATTTTATCAAAAAAAAAGCATGTTGAAAATTGTTTATAGAATTTTCATAGATTTGCATAGTATACACGCAACTATGTTTACATATTTAAATGATGACAATCATTTAAATATGTTACAGTTATGTTTATTCAAGTATATTTATGATAATATCTGATTGAGTATTCTTTTGAAAATATCGACAATTTTCATGATCATAATCATAAAAGTACGTATTTTAAATTCTAGGCTCAGTACACTGACATTCTGTGCATTAATCGTTATTTCGGATGGTATGAAGATATTGGCGCACTAGACACTATTCCGTATCAGTTGACTTATGATTTGTCTGTGTGGTATCAAAAGTTTAGTAAACCGATCATTATAACTGAGTACGGTGCCGATACAGTAGAAGGACAGCACACAGTTAGTTGAATCGTCAATTTATTATTAACATTTTTACTGTTGTTATAATTTTTATTGTTATCATCATTTTACTGTTATCATTATTTTACTGTTGTCATCATTTACTTTGTCATCATTTTTGTAGTGTAAAAAGTGTAGAACTTCTTTAAAGTTGAAAGTAAACATTTTGAAGTGATAAATTGCTTTGAAGTATAAAGTAGCATTATAGTGAATTTATTTGTAAACAGTTTATAGTGAATTTATTTGTAAAGTTTATAGTGAATTTATTTGTAAACAGTTTATAGTGAATTTATTTGTAAACAGTTTATAGTGAATTTATTTGTAAACAGTTTATAGTGAATTTATTTGTAAA
>JAQIXG010004313.1:0-13131 GCA_034700105.1 Oconnorella tubifera
ATCGGGAAATAGCCAAAGATATAATTAATTATTTTTAACAGATTGATCATTAAAATTAGGGAAAACATTGATTTTTATTGCTATGATTATACTTTATGCAATTTATACACGTTAATATATTGTAAATTAGCATTTGCTATTATGAGTAGCTTGATTTGCTTGATCAATGGCACTATGGTGTAATATTCAATATATAATTGCATTACGAACAAGTATTTATAGACTATAATTACAAATCTAATTATTATTTTGAGATAATAATTTATACTCGAGGCAAATGTAACAGCGGTAATTATAATATAATATATACGATATGGTTATTAAAATAAATAGTAGGACTGTTACTGTAGTGGAGCGAATTTAAAATATACACATTAGGATCCTGTTGAAAAACATAGTCTTGTAACCAGTTGTTTATAAAACAAACAAAAAATATATACTGGCCTACAACTGACAAATTCTGTGGCGTAGCCCAGGGGGGGGGAATTTTGGGGGTTATAACTCCGCTCACTAGAGGTAAGATATATAATTTTTTGATCTTTTATTAAGGAATAAATGTAAATACATTATAAAAAGCAAACAATTCTATGATTTAGAATCTAGATTCTTTAAGAAGAATACCCAGGTGCAAAATCTATCACTAATGCAGCACTGTACTTAATTTAGATATCAGTATTTCTTAATCTATCATTGTAATGAAACATTATAAAATCTGATATGGTATTTGTCTGATAAAGGATTTGTAGCTACATCTACTAACTTCAATAGGGTTATTGGACAATTCGGAGCCGGACAATTTTTATTAGAGTTAAAGTTTTTTTATTAAGGTTAGGATTAGCTTAACCCCGAACTCTAAACCTAACCCTAACTTTAATAAAAAAATTAGCCCTAACCCTAATTAAACATTTCGGTTGCCCATTGTCCGCTAACCCTTCGGCAGTATTACAGCACTACAGCAGTGAGAGAATGTGCATGTGTAACATGAAAAAACAACTAAAGTAAACTGTCATTGACAAAAATTAGTCAATTAGTAAGTTAAGTCACTAAAGTAATTAACTTTAAAGTAATTAAGTCGCAACTTACCAGCACAAATCGCTGAGAGCAGCGTCAGGATGCGTAGAGCGAACAATTTCATTAGAGTCAATCAATGTAAGGTCGAAGTAATTGTCTCAAAGTCACGCATCATTGCTTGCTAACAAGCAATCTTTAATCAGATTAACTAATTACATATAAATTAACACATAATCCACGTAACTTTTAGCTTTATTAAATGTAATTTTTCACAATGAGTTATTTTTACAATAAGTTTCAAACTTTCATCGATTGCTTTGGCTTGAAAGATGTTTATTTTGAATTCATTTAGAATGCTTACTACTAGTATAACAACCTACAGTTATATCATTTATTAAATTTATAACTAAACTCACAATTCGTGTTATTAATGTTATACAGGGTGGTTACTTGAATTTATTTCTAATTATTAATAGGCTTAACAATTAAGTAAACTTAATCTATCATAAGATCAATATCAATTGAAATAGCCTACTTGGTACAAAATACTAATTTTAAACAGTACTGCGTTTATGCTACACGTTAATACTGTACTTTCTATTCCAAAATCTACGTTAATATATCTATGCCTATGCGTTTTTATTACAATAACCTGCAGATTACTTTTAGGTCAATATTCAGTAAAAAATGGGTAATTTTTCTAGAGCTGTAGAGCCGCATGTGACGAGTACTAATAATGCTTGTAAGTCAGCGGTTCCCAACCTTTCCGATGCTGCGGCCCCTTGATAACATCTGCCAAGTTGTGGCGACCCCGACGATAAAATTTTAAAATTGTGGCGACCCCAACATAACAATTTGTTATATTTTTGTTAAATATTTTTTTAAATGAATATGCAAATGAATAAAATATTGAACTTTACATTTTAAGTGTGTATTGTGCAATTTACATTGCATGAAAATTGCACAAAAACGCTTTTTTATTAAAAAAATAATTCTCAGAAAGTCTCAGGCGACCCCTAACAAAATGTCAGGTGACGTCAGTTGTGATCGCGTCCCACAGGTTGGGAACCACTGTTGTAAGTGAAGGCTATATTTGAAAATTACAACACTAAAGCCAATGATATCGCGAGATGCAATCTATTAATAGATCTATGATAAATTGTACGAGGTCTATAATGTAATATCATTTAAATTTAGATTCACGATGTAATACGTTAGTGCGATGATTTGACATAATACCTACAGGGCCGGATTAGCCTAAATTAAATTAATTATATTAGCCTGACTCGTTTTGAAGAAATTAATATCACTGTGAAGATCTCTGACAATTTTGGGGCATAAGTTACATGATTTAATATCATCAATGTATAAACTCAGATAATATAATACTATAATTAGAATTGTGGACAAATAAGCCTCGATTGTTAGTATGGTTAGGTTGGAGTTAAGGTTAGGCATAGATTTGAAGTTAGAGTTAGGATTAGATTTCGGGTTAAGTTTACGGTTGGTTTAAATTATTATTAATAATAACTCAAAATTAATAAAATTAACTGTCATACCAACCCCGAAAAGGGGGTTGTGAGTGTTTTAACCCCCCCCCCCTATTGCAGGTCAAAAGATTTTTTTGTCATGTAAAAGAAGTGAGTTTAGTGGTGAACCCCCCCCCCCCCCACACACACATATGATGATTTACTGTAATGTTTACGTTGGATACATGTATGTAGAGACCAGATACATGAAAATTGAGAACAACATAAGGGTGATAACCAAACAAAAAAAAAGATCATCAGTCCAAATTTTGGAGGAAAATCACCCTCTTTACTGAATTCCTGGCAACGCCATTGATTTGTCGTGTAGACTACTAACAATTATAATTGTTACATTAAATGGTGATAATGTTTCAATTTCAAAATAATATACTGCCATCTTCCGAAACATTATGAGGTAAATATTGTTCTACTTCTATCGGTGGTTATTATTTGTATATCTATGCGAATCAATAAGTAGGCCTAGTATTCAATGGTTTACTTGCTCAGTGCCGGATTTAGACCTTGGGGGGCCTGAAGCACTTCTGCAAAAGGGGCCCCCAAAAATATGAAATCGATTTTTTTTAATGTCACATAGAAACATCGTGTTGATTTTAAAAGTGATGACCTTTTTTTTTGCTTATCACTACATTTTTGTGGGCTGACCTTTAACATTCAATTTCATTCAACTGTACAACAAACATTACCATTTTTAAAAAAATTCTTTCAATCTCGGGGG
Organism: Oconnorella tubifera; assembly: GCA_034700105.1. Classification (NCBI taxonomy): domain Eukaryota; kingdom Metazoa; phylum Annelida; class Clitellata; order Enchytraeida; family Enchytraeidae; genus Oconnorella; species Oconnorella tubifera. Next base: position 3,277 of record JAQIXG010004313.1, read on the forward strand.
GCCCCCTTTCGCCGGCGGGCCCTCATCATGTGCTGAAAGTGCTTCAATGTAAATCCGGCCCTGTACTTACTGACTTATTTTAAAACTTAAAGTCGAAAGGTTATTCGCTATTATGGGTGAACTTCATTTTTAGGCCTACTAGAATGAATACTGAAATTTATAATAAGTTTAGTGATATTTTTATGTAACAAAACACATTTTTATTTCCATACTTAGCTTGATAAACTGAAACTCATCGCGGAAAATGAAGTTAAGATAAATTTAGTTTAATTTTTATTAAACCTTACTGATAATTTTCAGTTAAAGATATTTTATCGTGATATTTTGTATCGCGATTAAAAAATCGCGAGATATTTTGCAAATTAGTCTAAATCGCTACGGCCACCGATATCAGCTGACTCGCTTTCCCGCCAAATCAGCGCAAAATTGAAATAAAAGAAAATAAACAAACATCTCGAGACCATTAATTAGCCCAATTTATCTTCTGCTGAAACCATCTTTAAATTAAGCAACACTCCTAGTTCCTGTGTTTATAGAGTGTAGGACAAGCTCTGCAGTACAGGAGTTATTATGGGAATAGCATCTCGAGTGGGGAATGACTTTCCAAAACGGAAACACGTGATCGAGCAATACAAAGAATCCAAAACACGTGATTATTTCGTGACAAAAGCGTGATCAGAATTATGAATGATCAGCAAGGTGATGATTTGACATAAATTATTTGACACTAGCTCTTGTGTGAGAGACAGAAAGACAGAGAGATAATCATTATCTAAATAGTGGACCCGCACATCAGTTTGTAGATCTTAAAGTCAGTATGAGATAAAGTCGTTATGAGATATAATGATGGTTTTATTTTTATAAGCATAATTTTTAAAATGTATTAATATTAACTTTTGTAACCATATTGATGTAGCATTAGGAAAGCATTTATTTAAAAGTAATTATCAAAGATTTAAATCATTAGCGTGTTTCTAAGTAATTAAATCTATATAATAGATTTCTTTCAATTTGAAATCATTCATTTATAAAAGCGCTTCGCTTAATTTAAATACATTGACATTTAAATTAAACGAAGCACTTTTATAAATAGATTTTAAGCAACTGAGCAAAATCATTATTACTGATATCAAGTAATTACAAAAATAACCTAACATTGCAGATGCATAGGATTATCAATGACTTCTAAACTTACATCCAACATTACTATCACATAGAAAACACTTATGCAGTCAATGATTACATCTCTCATGGAATCCTCTAATAAATCTATTCTTCTTGTTAATAATAGCGATATTTTATTACTTAAAGACACAGTCACAAAGATACGCATGTCCTTCTTACCCATAATATTTCTCGGCACGATCACTAACTGTCTCAACTTCATGCTCCTATCACACCGAGAGATGCGCAATTCCAGTACGACTGTCTTCCTATTCGCTCTGACTGTCGCCGACTTGGGTGTGATGTATCTTGAACTGTTTCGGGTTTGGTTTGAATCGACAGAGATAGTAAATCCTGAAGTTTATTTCGGTGATACTTATTGCAAAATGGTAAACTATTCGAATAATATCGTGAGAGATTATTCTAACTGGCTGATAGCTTGTTTGACTTTGGAGCGATTGATCAAGGTTTGTTGGGACTGAGTTTAAATCATTTAAGTTTTTGAGATTCTATCGTGCGCTGATGATGAGACAGAGATTTTAATCAAAAATGTATTAATAAATATAATTTTATCAAAAAAGTATCAGCTGATGCTTTTTTGTTGAAATACGCGATTTTTTGACAAAGTCGCGTATTTCATCAAAGACTATATAGCGCATATTTATACCAAAGGCCTTAGCAAACCTTATTTTTTTTAAAAACTTCGAACTTAATTCTATTCTATAATTGCTGAATACGAGAAAGAATAATGAAACTTTGTAAAGCTTCTCTTATATTTCTGTGATTTTTGTGGTTATTGCTCATGTAAACTGTAACTTTAAATTTTACAGGCGTTAGACGAAGAGGGGTAGATTAATATCCTTGAAATTATAAGAGATCTGCATCTCTAAGAAGTCATCTATTAGATGACTTCTTAGAGATGCCTTTTCATCAAAGATGACTTCTTAGAGATGCCTTTTCAAGTCATCTAAAGATGAAGAAGTCATCTATTAGATGACTTCTTTCCTAATGTAATCATTTTGCAATTTCCTATAGGTTGCCTATCCGTACCGAGCTAAAACCATCTGTACCACCGCAACAGCCAAGCAAGTATCCGCCTCCCTTCTGTGCATCCTCTGTCTACCCCACACCTACAGCCTCGTCTACAGCACCGCCCAGAAGGACATCTGGTGGGTCTGCTGGAACACCGTCCCAACCTCCGCCACCGTCATCGCGGTCTCCGCCGCCCTTGAGTTCACCTTCTCGTACCTCGACGTCATCGTCGTCTTCATCCTCAACATCTCTCTTACCATCATAATCTACCGCAAGAACCGTCCGCCACCCGCTATAACATCCGCGTCATCATCCGCAGCTACAATGACGTCAGTTTCTTCGAGTTTAACGTCATTCAAATGGCGCGCGAAAAGTCGGCGACTGACGCGAACACTTATCGTAGTAGCGTTGGTTTTTATAGTATGCGAGACGCCAAGAACTTTCATCGCTTTTTTGTTTAATTTTGTTGAGAAGACTCCTTATCGTCGTATCGTTTACAACGCTTCGTTCGCTTTATCAGGTGTAAATCACGCGACGAATTTTTTTGTATATATTTTTTCATCGTCTAGGTTCCGACATCTGTTAGCGGAGACGTTGCGATCGAGGGGCGGGCTGGGACGGAGGGTTAAGACGCGATGGATGCTGCATCGGTGCAGCGCGGGGTCAGTTGCGACGACGTCTTTCGGGGGAAGGGAGAATCAGAGAGATAACTCTGTGCAGATTAATCTGCATGTGTTTGTACCGCCTCCAGATTAAGTTTTGCTAGTTTGAAAAGTGATGATACAATAAGAAAAATGTCTTTATTCGCTATACTGTTTCAAACTATTAACTTACAGTATATTGTTTAAACTATCTTTAATTGTTTTTTTGTACTGTCATTAAATCCACGTTCATTCATAAGAAAAGTAAATAATTATAATTCGTTTATTGCAATGGTAATTGTATACTGGGAATAGTTAGATAGGATTGGTAAGAAGAATATGGTATCATTGTGGTCAGATTTAGTGTATAGAATAAATCTCATTATGTAGTTTCTTTTTATTTAATTGGAAATTTAGGTTTTAATTGAACTTTCAGTTTAACTTTCAAATAAAAATCTAGCAGTTAAGTTATGAGTCTCTGTCGAGAATAAATTTAGTTTTCTCTGTTAAATATTTAGATATAATATATGTATAATATCAGTAATGTATAAAATAATATATAATAAGCTAGACTATATTCATTACATTTGCAAAAGACCAAAGCCTACAAGGAAGAATATTATTTACAACATTTATTAAAATATACTTTAAGCTTCAGTTAGAAAACAAATTGAAAACACTATAGTAAGCTCTATTCAACATACATAATGATTGTGCACGCACGAACTTTCTTAATAGAGCTTATCAACAAATTGATCAATATACACATATTCTTAGATGTGCTCATCTGATTTGAACAAAATTTAAATTCTCAATTTTAGAACATTATAAACTACAGTAAACCAAATTTTTAGTCTGTAAATATAATATCTAGCTCTATGAAGTTACACGCTACAGGGACATATTCCATGTTATAGTATCAACATTGTAATCATCATAACATCGTCAAGTGATCTCTCATCACTTTATGCGACAATGACTGGAGATATTAACTCCTCTCAATGTTTTCTGTTTTACAGTTTTTGACTTCTTAATTTAAGCAACTGATCTGCGTAAATATTGCACAGGAATAAACTTAATTATAAATATAACTGCTCGCAATAAAAAATATATCAGAATATCAACAATATATCACATATATCACTGATATATCACACAGTATATATCACCTACCCAAATTGTTAAAATTAAATTAATAACAGGTAGTCTATAATATCCTATCTTTTACATAAATTCTTAAATCAATATTTACATTCCCCCTCCTCTTCTCCCCCCCCCCCCTTCGGTTTGACCCAGATATTAATTTCAGATAGCGCCACTGAAATATTTATCGAGTGTTTATACAAATTTTCTTACACAAAGATGAAAAACACTCAAAGAGTTCATCGAAGCGTGAAGTCCAATTGTAGTTAGATGTTTGTAAACTGTAAAAGCCTTATTTATTTTAGGCCTTTATAAGGCGTTGTGTTTCTATAAAGTTTTAGTTGCCTATCTTTATTCAGCGTACTGATGATATTGTGACGGATTTTTTTGCAATTGTAACAGTCATATACTAACATTGCACCAAGCCTGCAGTGTAGTAGAAGAGCGTTGTGTTGTGAGATACAGTATATTTTACTAGGTAGGCTCGATGGTATGGATCATTATGAATATAGAGTATAAGTTACTCAGCGGTTAAATATTTCCTTAATAACAGAAAAGTTAATATTTTATAATTTCATTTATAATGAAGTTATAAAATATCTACAACAAAATATATTACTTTGTAAACTATTTAACTGCAGCGCGAATTCGAAAGTAAAATTTAGTTTCAATTAAAATTAAACGAGTTTTATCTAAATAGTTTATTTAAAGTTAAAATAGTCTTTAACCTTTTTTGATTTCATTCGCCGTACGATTTGGACAAAATAAACATCCATAGATTAAAATAATAAATTTTTCATTTACGTTTTCAGTTGAGTGGATAATTTTGTGACCGGTCTATTAATTTTGTGGCCTATTTTTTTGTGTTTCAAAGCCTATTAATTGTAGTTAATGTGTAATAAGTAATTAAAACGCGATCTGCTAAGTTTTTCGATTGACTATATATAACAATTTGTCGTAAATTTTTAATCAGACTTTTACAAATATAATTAAAGTAAACTCTATGTATCATATTCCACGATAGTCCTCCATAGTAATATAAACCCTAATTGTAAAAGGAGTATGAGGAAACAATCATAATAATTTATAGTTGAATTAATCCGTTTTAGTGATATATACATACTTGATGACAAGAAAACTAGTATAGTACTATTGAGAAGACATTACTAAAACTTTCGATAATTAGTTTTGTATTGTATTAATCAGTTTACAGAAACATTACCCTCATAGAAATGAATAAACCTTTTCGAAACGAAACTCTACAATGGTATTGGACCACACTGCGACGAGGTAAAATAAATCCTCAATGGATATACAACCTTATAACACTTCTACTCTTTGTATACATCATCATTCGTCTCGAGGCTCTTAGTACCTTCATTAGCGATCAAGGCGTTTCCAAATCCGTAAAAACAAAAACAATCCAGGTTCCTTATAAAGATTCTGGTATACCACCAACCCTAGTGTTATTTACAACGTTTGATTCGAGTAAAAGTAACGCTTATCGCGATTTCGCGCATCGAATGTTGGTTAAAAACTGGGCAACCCTTTTGCCAGTTGTACAGCCGATACTTTTTACGAATAACGATAAAGACTCTATTGTAAAATTGGCCCAAGAATCAGGTTTTCATATTCTCCCAGTACCATCAGTAAATAAATACGGTACGCCTCATTTGAAACCTATGGTTTCTACTATACTGAAACAATACAGTACCGTTCCATTCTACGGGTTCTCATTCGATGACATTTTATTTGATGATACTTTAATAAATTCCATCACTCGCTTCAGAAGCATAATGAAGATATTCACTGAAAATATTCTAATCGTTGGAAAGAAGCGCAACATTGCGGTAGATTTTAACGTACCAGAGGAGACTTTTGATATGGAAAATATGAGAGTCTACGCGGGTAAAATAAAGTCAGCAACTCCTGCTAATTCTGATTACATTATATTCTCTCGTGCTGGAAGTTTAATGGATTGGAACAAACTTGTTGATATTGTGTTCGATCGAGCGGGTATGGATAACTATGTAGTGGGGATGGCGAGGAAGGCCGGTGTCACTCCGATAGAAGCTACCAAGACCCTCCTCGCGGTGCATTTAGGTCCCCCGAATGACACGACAGTGGAGGCACCACATGCGGATAAGAATTACAATAGAGATATCATTGGAAAGTTTCATTACCCAAGTGGGCAACCGGTGGCGACTAAATTTATCACTTCGTATAATGTTCTACGGGAAGCTGTTGTCATTAAACGCTATTTATAAGTTATAAGTAATTTTATTTATAGTGGTAGTCGTCAAATGTGTAATCATTCGTTATATTACAATAGATGGATATGATGATAATGATGACAATAGATAATGATGACATTCTTATCATTGCGTCAAATTTAAAAATTGTGGTGGACCTATTTGCTGTAAAGTTTAATGTTGGCAATTTGTTTATTCATTGAACAGTTGGATGAACAAATCTTACTTTAACGTTCTGCTTTCAGTGGAGAAATAGACTCTAGAATTTTATGCTTTTTTAGTTATTTGTATCTTTGCATTTTTAAGGGGAAGGAGGGAGTATTGATACGAATGGTTTCCATTTACTCTTAATATCACCACTGCACTCATTATATTCATTTTCTTTATTACCTGAAACTAATGAGTCATAATCATTGAATTGATCCAATTTACACAATAAAAAATCTTCTTTGTGTCTTGAAACACGTTAGAAACATGATTGATCGTGTGAAATTGATCCATGGTTAGATACTTTGACATTAGTAAAGGCTGAAAACATAATGAAATAATCTATTGAAAATTGCATAGGGCACATCACATTTATTTATGAAAAGGACAATGAACGTTCTTTATAATGATCTTTGTTATTATTTTCGAAATATTATTTACATTGTGCACTTGTACAACATAATCACGATTATGGTGAGTTTTATTAGCTTTTAGTCAGAAGTATATATGATAAATATTTATTTAAAGTTTGGGTTACATACATAAGCTTGTAATATTAGGTATATGATCAAACTGAATAGGTGGTCTGGTCCAGTTATCACTTTACTCTGTGTTAAATGAAACGTGAAAATGGATTCAATTTCTAATTTAATAAAATTTATCGAATTTGACGGTATATGAAAGATATTTTAGTCTTTATTAGGTATTAGGTTAAAAATTATTTATTAGGTATTAGGTTAAGCGGTATGTGAAAAATATTTTAGTTGTACATAATTTGTATTTTAACTGGTATATGAAAGATATTTGTTAGGGTATGATATGTGAAGACTTAGAACAACTATATAAGATATCAAACTTTTATTTTTATGTTTGTCTCAGTCAGATTTTTGATTTTCAATTTTTTTAGTGTTCTAATTGTAGTGTCATACATATCTCGTAATTGCTACAAAATATTATATTGATTATTGTGCTTTGATAATTATGTGTAATAAGCTTAATTCACTATAATAAAATTTACACTAAGACGCTAAGAACTAAAAAAATAAACTAATCTCATTTCAGTTGAAAATTTGACTAGGCTTATATTTTCTGAAAACTTAACAAGTTTAATTAGGCTTAATTTAGTCTAATTAAACTTTAATTAACTTCTTAAGTTAATTACTGCTAAATTTCTTTACTGATTAAGAAAATCTTAAATATGAAATACTTATCATGTGTTATAACTTCCAATAATTATTATCAATTATAACACTATTTAAATAATCTTCATTAACAAGTGTAATCAACTCTGACAATTTCAACTACAGAACTGTAAACAAGTCTATTTTGTTTGAAATTATTCTCTGGCTAAAAATTTCTTCTCTGACTAAACTATAATTAAACTATGCACTATATTTAAACTATAACCTATATATTTAAGCTATGCCCTAAAGATATATTCTGTTGCTTTTAAAAATTTCAGAAATATATACTAATATACTAATATACTAATATAAATTATAAATAATACTAATATACTAATATACTATACTAATATACTAATGAAAATTATTCATTACTGTAACATTGCATACAAAAATATGCAATGTTACAGTACATAACATGCATATTTACTACTGCTATGTTACATAACATGCATATTTATTACTGCTATAATAGGGCGACCATAAACAGTAATATTCGTGTATCTCAGATTTTTTGTATAAACATATATACGTCACTGATATGTGTGGACCAAGTTTAGTTCAATCCAAACTGAAAATAATTGATATTTATTATTTCCCCAGATTTATAACTCAGATTTTGGCAAAGATGTTTTTTAAATCTTCTAAAATGATATTTAAATATTCAGAATATTGAATATATCATTGAAATTGTGACTTTAAAAGCGAACAGAGTAAAAGTCATTTGCAGCGGTGCTAGATTATAACAAATAGCTCTTTTAAAATTCAAATTCAGTAATAGAACATCGCACTAAAATCACGTAGGCTTAAGTGGGCTACCGAAATTAAGTGATAATATTTATTCAACACCAGAATCTGTCAGTTTTCATTTTTGTTATTATATAAGGACTGCATTAAATGTTGTAATCAGCTTAAAACACAGAAATTGCTCTAATGGCGTGCGAAAAGTTCAAGAAATTTTTGAGAAAGAGGCACGCACTTAAAGAACGATTTCTCTCTTCCTCAGTTGGATTTCATTTATGGCTTGGTTAGTCAATTATTTAGTTTATTCATTTAAGTTTATAAATTTTAGTCAAAGTTTTTGATGTTGTCATATTTAAAGTACGTAGTTATCTGTAACGAGTCCGACTGTAGCATGAAACGTTATCGTAAAACAAACTTGAAAATGTTCAGTTTAAAATATCATACAATTGAAACAAAATCACTAACCTTTTTAAGATGAAAAAGTAACTTTATCGACTTAGACTATTGCTAGCTTTTACAAATAAACGTTTAATAGTAGATCTATTCAATACATTATTGATTAATTATACTGCATAATGAAGGATTTATTTCATTAAATATTCTAATATGCCATTCCAATTGAAAATTCTAATCAACATTATATTAATGCCAAGATCTGCATTCAAAAAATCATTCTTATTACAAACTAGTTTACTGTACTAATACTATTTTATTTAACATATATAAAAATACAGCATAGCAAAGTAATTTGACGTTTAATTCATTTCTAATTAAAATTCTATATACTAGTTAAACCATGATATCCATATAAATATTAAAAAATTTCTGCATTATTACAGGCTGGAGAACACTGCGAGATTTTTTCTTCAATCAAGAATTTCTACTTCGTAAAAATCTTCACGAAAATCCTTCCTATCCTTTGATCGAGATCAAGGAAGGTGTTTTTGTTCTTCATCTGATTAGCAGCAATTACGTTTTCTGTTTCATTCTCTTCATCGTCATCAATCCAATCGTCAGCATTGTCTTCTTTTCTATATTTGGTTTCAGCGAATTTGTAGCATTTCCGATTCTCCTGTTCTTGCTGTTTTTACCGACGATCTATTTTAACAGACAAATGAGTCTGCTGGTTTACGACATCAACAGAAAAATTTATGAAGTTTATTGGGGGAAACATATCATTTATCAGGTAAGATGTTTAACGTAGTAGCTATGATTAATTTGTATACGCAGTAGAGTCACTAAAGTGGAGAGCGGGTTGGGGAGGTGGAAATGGGGTTGGGAGGTAAGGCTGCTGTCCGCACCGGGATGGCCCCTAAAAGCGAAGCGAAAACAAAGCATTTATTTGACATTTTGCTAAAATTTTATGTACAGCAGTCTTTTCTATATAATACAATAATGAATATTATAACCAGGGTTGAGATGATTTAAATCAAGTGATTTAAATCAGGTGATTTAAATCTATTTAAATCGCGATTTAAATCAATTAAA